>JANHJO010003222.1:136772-153094 GCA_032468235.1 Pseudoxyrhopus heterurus
TTATTTATAACCTGTGTTATTCTTTAAACCTCTCAGACTTCCGTTACTCTAGGGTTATTGTTTCAATACCCTGACAAAGAGTCCTTAAAGGGGGCATGCATAAGCGCACCAACATGCCTACCGGCCCTGTCCTACTGTTCCCTTTAATTAGTTATATATAATTCTTTGTTCATATTTTATGTTTTACACTTTATATATCTATATATGTTTTTGACATAAATAAATAAATAAAAAATAAATACCAATAATACTGGATTAGAATAGTTTGACTTTGTATTTGTCACAGTTTCTCAGACAAATCTACTCTACAGCACTGAGTTAATATATAATTAAGAAAGAACTTCCTTGAAATTAAGAGGTACATAAAGGTAGCGGTATACAAACTAAATCTGCTATTACTGTTTTCAGAAAGTAAGGCAGAGCAGCAGCTAAGCTCAGAACTGGAACTGTGAGGATATCATAATGCAGAGCAGCAGCTAAGCTCAGAACTGGAACTGTGAGGATATCATAATGCTCCAAAGAAGGAATGTCAGGAGAATTAGGAAGATTAGTAGGAGCAAAATATAAGGAGTGTCGTTATTTACCAGAGTTGAATCTCATGTACACTTCAAATTTAATATTTCTTAGATTAGCCTTCCCAAGTAATATATTATGGTTAGACATTTCCAGATCTAGAGATAGATTACATTCGGGGAGGTGGAAGACATCTGAAGGCAACCAGTTTGAAGAAAGTTCTAGACCTTGTCATGTTCGAGCCTATATTATTTCTTATAATACAAGTCTCCCTCTCATAGTGAGAGCTCTCAATGACTCCTTCTCATAAAAATTCATTAACTCAGAGCCTGTGACAAATCTTTTCCACCTGTGCTTTGGAAAATGCCATAAGAAACCCTCATGTGTTAGACTCAATGTGTGACAACATTCAGAAGTAGCTTCCTCCCAGGAATAAAACTACCAGAAGGAGAATCTGCTCAGCAAATAAGTCAGTAGACTCCCAACAGGCAGATGGCATGGTCATGGCAAATGAGAGGATGGGTAAAATAACCAAGTCAATTACGATTAATGCAGTGTGGTAAAAGTATTAGTTCTGGTGCTGTAGGTCTGTGTATTAGAGCTGGAAAGTGGAATGAAAGACGGGGACAATGATTCAATTTAGCCAACAAAGCCAGCATATTGGCTCTCTTTTTTTTCTACTGGTCTCATTATTCCGTATGGTTCCTTTCACCCCACATTCTAACTCTGAAGAATTTGGGGCAAATGAGAAATATGGGACAGCCAAGAGAATACACAGCATAGAAAATATAAATTTTGCATTCTCCTAGTAGCTTACTTCTCCTCTTGTACTTTCAGTAATATATTTATTAGAAGTTTCCTAGTGCTGGAAAAGTTTAAAAAGCATTCCCTGAAATCAACACCCTTTGTCTTTAAATCATCCTTGTTATTCTGCCTTTTTTCTCTGTCAGCAATTCAGTCATTAAAACAAAATTAATACAAAATTAGTATTAATGGACAATTATCCTCCACAAAGAACTTTTATTTGTAGTTCCCATTGTACTTTAAAAAAAATAGAATCACATTTTAATTTTCAGCATGATTAATAGAGCTTCATCCTAGAAAGCAAGCACATGTGCTTTAAGATTCAAGTGTTGTGCATAATGGTAATATGTAGGAATGTTTTGAGTGATATTTCATTACTCTAGGCTGGGGGAATCAAACTCGTGGCATCACATGACGTATCATGATGTTTTTCCCCCTTTGCTAAACCGGTCATGAGCATGGCCAGCATGTGACGCATCCAGCCCATGGGCCTCAAGTTTGATACCCCTGCTCTAGGCCCTCTAAAATTATCTCTTCTTAAATTGGGATTAAAAAGTAGTTGGAAAGTTCGCTTTTCTAGACCATCTCCAGCAACTTCTCATTAGTACTTCTCTTATTACATTTATTTCTCTAAGGTAATAAGGCTCATTTCTTTTCTCTTTACAACAATGTCCATTGTTCTCTAGATCTTCCTGCTTTTTAACAGGTCACATCCCTCCCATAATTGCTGATATACAGCAAGATTTCTGATTGAGCCTGGCTTTCATGAAAGAATTTTTATTCTTTCATGAAAGCCAGGATCACTATTCACTATCGACAGCTTTAACATTATCATTGATAATCTGCATTCCAGTTTTAAACTACTGTTTTACTTCTTCCGCCAGAGGTCACAGAGTGGTCCTGATGTAGGACAATTAATTAATGATGTTAGTGAAAGGAAAATTAATGAAAAGAAAATTAGAAACAATGAGATTAGTATGAGATATGAGCCTTTTCCTAGGCACGTGACTGACAGAATTATATTCCTTCTGCTGGTGATTTCTTAACAAGAATATATGTTTTTCTCCCAAACAGTTATAGTGCATGAAAGACTATTGTTTTTCCTTTGCCTTGTTTTAAGTAAGTAACCACATTCTTAATGTTCATGCTGATCTAAGAATTCTTCTCATAACTTACTGAAAGTGGAAACTCTCTGGTTCTATTTGGAACCAAGTCAGTTAAAGACTTAAAAATGGCTTTTTTAATAGTAACATTTTATTTTCATGGTCTTAGCGCTCAGTAGGACCCCAGCATCTAGACAATTTATGTATAAATGCAGAAAATGGCTTAATTCAATAACTAGATTAGCTATGAGATGTGTGTGTGCCAATGCATATGTATTTATTAGAATTGTTTCCAGAAATAAAGCTAAAGATTTTATATATCGAATTAGGATTGAATGGAATTTCTTAAGGTACCTTTTGCTCATGCTAATACACGAGAATAGGTGGATGGCAAGGCACTTACTAATTTCAGTGAAGCTCAACAGAAAGGGCCTAACTGGCATCTCCAATTCTTTTGAAAAAGGAAATATTTCCAGTCTTGTTATTCAGAAATATTTCTTCTGACAGTTCATTCTACAGAAACAAAATGAGGATCAGCATATATCCTGCAGGTATTTTGAAAGGAAGGCATAGGGAAAGAGAGAGGGGTCATACATAGCAAGGAGTCACCATCCTATCCCTCAAATAAAAACTTTCCCATTAAGGAAGGAAATACTGGGCTGTGGGAAGACTAAAAAATAAGAAGGTGGACCTATAGATATCATAAAATGAAATAGGAATTAAAGCAAACTGATCAAATATCTAACGTGCATAGACCAATATATTTTCCAAGGTCTATTCTAGCAGCAAATCTCTACTCTGGAAAAATCCTGGATCCCAAGCAGCTGAACTGAAACAATTTCATTTAAGCTCCTTCTCCAGGGATTAATTTGTCTCTGTGGTCATCGTAATATCTTGCTAACTATGGTATGATGACAAGTACGGTAATGACAATGGCTGTATGGTATTGTTTTTGTCTCATCTCATTCACTATCAACAGCTTTAACATTATCATTGATAATCTGCATTCCACTTTTAAACTATTGTTTTACTTCTTCTGCCAGAGGTCACAGAGTGGTCCTGATGTAGGACAATTAATTGATGATGTTAGTGAAAGGAAAATTAACGAAAAGAAAATTAGAAATGGGATGGGATGGGATCTGATAAGCTCCTATGGGTTGTTTAGATTGCTTCAGACATGCCTTTCCCTTCTGATCACTGGATAAAGCTCTCCACGGCTTCATCTACAGCTGATCTTCAACCAGATACTGGTTGCTTTGAAAATCATTTCAGAAAGGCTTATATTAGAATCAGCATTAGAACTGATTTTTTAAAACCAGATTTAGCACACATTCAAAAGAGCATAAGATCTCTGGTTAAACAGAAACAAATAAAAAGACTAGTATTTGGGCAGATACTATTTGTATGCTGCACAAGAGTTCAATTTAAGCCAGGAAAGAAAGCTGATCCTACCAGATTGGTGCTGTCACCAATCAATATACTACAAATTTTGTACTAAGGTTCTAGTTTTCACTTGTACTATCTTGGTATAGTAGGGGGAATATCATTTTGTGCTTTTTTTGTATTTTATATTGTGTACTTCTGAATGCTGCTGTTTATTACTATTTAGTGCTATAACATTTTTATTATTATCACCCACATTCTCCCTTGCCTCGCCTGCATGACTGGTAGTTTGAGTAGGTATAGAAAAGGGCAATAGGGCTAAGTGGGAGGAAGCTGCAGACCATGAGGTATGATTAGAAAGTCTCGGTCGCTCACTGTCAGCATCATTACTTATTTTAAGCAAAACACAAAAAATTCAATTACATGTTCAATTACACATACGCATTCTTTTCAGGGTAAATAACTTCTGAATTCTATCAGTGTATGTCTCTGCTTCAACGGCAAGAAAGGAAATTTTCAAATTGTATTTAAAGTTTACCAGTATGCTATTTATTCTTGTAATAGGTTCTGCAATGTAGAGAAATATGTACAGGCTATTTACTACTAGGTCTACTGCTCTTCTGAAAGACCTTAAAGCCATGCCCTAAAATAGCTTTACTCTGTGACCAGTTCAATGGTGCATAGTGAAGGCACAGACTGAAGTGAAAGGATGTTCTTCTTGGATCTGCCTCTGTGCTTTTGACCAGTTCATCAAAATTCATTTTGGATACTGGTTTAACAGTCCTCCAAGAATTCTTATTACAAGTACATAGCAAGGTTTGTTGATGGTCTGATACATGACTGTACTGAAAGGTGGATAAATCCTTTGTTCCTAGTACTCATTTGTCCCACTCCATTAGAAATTAAGAAGATAGATTTGTAGTTGTTTTTCTTGCCAGCAAGTGATGCTCAGTAGAAGGAGAAATCAAGACAGGGGACCCACGAATTACTTTCCATAACTTATTCTTTATCAAAACTGTAAGGACAGACCACTCACCAGTCTCATTAATGAGGCAGATTACAACTGAGCTATAGAGGCATCATAATTTATGTTGACATACTTTTGTGCTGATTCGGGTATTGGATTAGGGCATGCTAACATTGCTATGAGAAAAACAGCCCTTTGTCCACCCCCCGTCCTATGGTGAGTTTATCTTTTCTCTATTATTGGAGCCAAAATCCAAATATAATTTATGTATTAATTATATTTGGTTTCTTTATTAGAAGACAGGAAGGAACAGATGAGGAATCTTTAAAAACATTTGTTTTTAGAAGCTGCTTTAGTATGGTGAATGGGATTAGTGCTGATTTATTATATTAATTGTTTAATTCTGTTTATAAGACAGCTGCAATCCTGCTTCCCTTTTACTTGAAAATAAACCCCATTGTACTCAATTCTGTCTGTGAAGTTAAAGGATTGGACTGCACTGGGCAAGTACAGGTAGTACCTGTTTAGCAACTTCCTGTAATTGTTATAAAATTCCACTTTTGCAACCATTCCTCACATTTACTTTTGAAGATCTGTAAAGCAAAGTAAAGGTGAAATCATAAAAGTGTTGTCAACCCTGAAGGTGACCTGAGTGAAGCCATCTTGGGGATAGGGAGGGGGAATAGAAATAGCTGGGGTTTTGTAGCCAAAACAAAATACTTTTTTCTTGGGAACCAAGGACATTCTCATACCTGGTCAGAGGAAGGAGGACTGATGTCACCAGCAACCAGAGGATGCCTTGATTGGACCATGTTCGGGGAGGGGGAAAACATTTACTTTTAATTAGGTGAAAACCGCGGGAACTTTCAGAGTTGGTTTTCATCAGAACTGTGCCAGTATGATATATCCAAATAAAACTACCGGTATTCTTTGAGGAATCTACTTTCCTTGGAGTTATGTTTGCTATGGGTGTATTACTTTGGAACCCTGACAATTGTGATGTTTCACTTAGCAATTGTATTCCTTAATGACTAAGTGTCATTAAGACCCAGTTGTGATTGCTAAACAAGGCCTACCTGTGTGACTTATTCAGACTTTTCATAAAGGGGTGAGCATGCTTGCTCAAATTTTTCCATATTGGCTAGATAAAATAGTTCAAGACTACAATCTTATAAATGCTTACCTAAATAAAAAAAAAAAGCACTGTAGTACGACATTAAGTCCTGACTAAGAAACAGAGAAATGCTTTTACAATTGACCCTCATGCTTATTTCTAAGCACTATGTAGAGGGGAAGTATATGAAACTCATTTTCTTTTCTGCAAAGTGGACTATTCATTTCAACTTTAGCCATATCAAAATTGAATTATAACCCTAAACATCTATCCTAAAGTTGAGCTGTAGATGATTTCCTACCCCAGGGTAAACATAATGAAATAAGCATTAAAAAATCATTGTGGGATGTCATGCTTGGTTAGAACTATATCAGTATTTCCCAATCTCAGCAATTTTAAGATGCATGGACTTCAGCTCTCAGAGTTTCCCAGCCGGCATGTGTCGACTTAACTCCAGAATTTCCCAGCCAGCATGGTTGTTATATGGTTGGGAAATGCTAATGTATGTTGTACAGAAATATAATGATGCACGATGTGAAAGAAAAAAAGTACTTGGAAGTATAGCATTCTGTTTTTAAAATAATAAAAAATAAACAATTGAATTTAAGCTTATTACTTGCTTTGCTCCAATTTTTAGGTTGGCAGAATAGCACTTCTTAAAAGTTGCAAAATTTATATGCAAAAGAAAACCTAGCTTCTGTGCCTACAAAGAGTACTTATTATAAGAAACAGATTTCCAGAATGTAAGTACTTATCCTAATGTCCAATATGTGATTCTAGGAACGTAAGCAAAACTGGGGTGAGAATAGGAGAAAAGTCTTGAGATATAGACAAGAGACCAAACAATAAGGCAAAATTTTATGAACGCTCTCTCATCCTCCCCAGGACTGTGATATGTGCTGTAATCTGCTTGTTGCTAATTTTTTTGATATGGACTATAATCCATTGCATCTAGTTGTTTATATAATATGGATTCTTCCACTTTTTTCTTTATGTTACAGAAACTCAAATGCATTTATGTAAGACTCCATTAAGTTTGCTTTTATTGTTTTTAAAAACTAAACAAAAGGCTATCCCAAGCCTAAGTCAGGGGGCTGTCTGTTTGTCATCATCCTTGGCAACTGACTGATTCCTTCTCTGGGCTTGCTTCCTAAGCTTTTTCAGTCACACAAGGCCAGGGTTTGTTGGTTTAGTTTCTGATGAAGATGCAGGTTTCCTGCCAGTTGTATGTCTGCATGTGTGTGCACTTGTCTGTTTTTTCATGTCCTATTTCCCAGGACATTAGAGCTATATACTGTATTTTCTGAAATGGCATACTCAGCTCTTGGAATTCTGTATTTACCAAAATTGTCATTTTACTTCCTCCTTCATCTAAGCTGATATCTCTTTCTTTCCAAAGGGTATAGATGAGGAGAAAGAAGCAAAATGCATCTGGGGAATTCTGGGAATTGAAGTCCATACATCTTAAAGTTGTTGAGGGTGAGGATCACTGCTACCAGCTACCAAGTCTGGCCTTCAAAATTACATATGGCCACTAGATGGTAGGAAAAAGATTCAGAAAGCCAACTTTTTATGGTCATCTAGTGATTACCAGATTTTTGCAATCTTGATACAATATACTTACCTAGGTAAAAACTTTTCCCTTAAGGTTAAAGAGGTAAGACATATACTTGGGGAGGGTAGGTAGGAGGAAAGGTAGGAAAAAGTGTTGGCATGTTGTGTTAAGGTATGTTGAATTATGTTGTCTTTACTTTTGATTTTGGAATGTTGGCAGATTGATTAATTCCTCTACAAAGTTTACGCTTCTTAAAACCCTTAAGTTCTTGTTGGTAATGTGTACATAATTGTTCAATTATAATTAATATGTACTTTTAAAAGTTTCTAAAAATAGCCTTTACTCTGATACTGAATTTGTTATTGTATTTGCTGCTGCCATCCGAGCAAAAGTAGCCGTGATGCTCATGGGAAACCAAGCTGCTTAACCTTAATCATATGCCACAAGAAAGCATTCTCATGATATCAACACAGGGCAGGTTGGATGTTTTGTTTCCTATTTTCCTGCCAACAGGGAGCAAAGTCAAGATTCTTGTCTTTATGTTATGAATAAATGCCCTTCTTCTTCTGCCTTTTTTTTCTTTTTAATTAATACACAAAAAAGTCATTAAATATCAACAAGGAAACAGTTTTGTCCATACCAGATGATGCTAAGAGAGATGGAAACCATTTAGTTCTGATTTAAAAGCATGGATGGCAGAGCACTTCAAGGACTACTGTGTTTCATTATAAAAACAATTTTAACAGCAATAGTAGCACTGTGACAAAATAAGCCAAAGGGGTAGAAGATGTCAACAGAGAAACAAAACAAAGAGCTTGCTTTATAGAAGTATTGAAAACAAACAAAGTACTGGCATTGTGTTAAATCAAAGAATGTGTTATTTTTGTACATGCACACACTCACAGATACCCATGCTAAAGCTGACATTTTAATAGGGATGAGTTGAGCTGAATTATCGTTGTCCTACACTGAGCAATGTCTGAGCTCCCTGCTATGCAACAGAGCATTTCATCAAACAAAATGGCAGCCCCTGGCCAGAAAGACAATAGGAGTTGCAGAAGGCAAGGAGACTTTGAAACAGTGCCTGGAATTAAATGGTTATGGAATTAAAATAAAATCAGATCTTTAATTGATGTCATCCAGTATGCTAAGGTCAAACCTAGGGCATCATTTATCTTCACAGAAAACCCATATTAACAGATTGGCAATATTCTTTTATGTTATGAAAACACTTAGCTGTAATTACTCCCCCCAAGTGACTTCTCAGCCATAAGCTGGTACTTTTGGCTTGAGACTGTTGCATTGTGTAGCAAGATAGCTAGGAATCACAGACATCATGGGAGGAAAAAAAATGAAATGGGGGGGGGGGTTTGCAGATTTTTTTTCTCTGAAGAACAGATATTTTGCATTTACTCAAATACAGATATCTGACAGTGCTGTGATAAATGATTAGATTACTTGTCAAAGCAAAAAAGCAATTCATTTACACAGAGGCACACTCCCTTTCCTAAACAATGCCCTTTCTGATCGCGAGGCAATTTGCACTGCTGCATTAGATAGATACAGATGTAGTTTCTAAGCCACAGATCAAAATACTCTTAAAGGCAGTCCCATTCCACACTTCACGGATTCATCACATAATCCATCCTATTTGTAGCTAAAAAGAGTTCTACTCTGTTTAATATGACTTACCAATCAGACCTAAGCATTATTTAATTAGCTGAATTCATAGATAAATTTGAAAGATATAGAGCTTGGCAACTCTGACAAGTTTTTCTCTGACAATACAAAATGTATTAAAATAATTGGTTTGTGCTAGAAGGGAGTAGATGACCATTAGCTACTCTGAGATGGGAAGCCAGCCTACTATTTATTAGATTTGCATCCCACCTTCATTTGTTTCTGTAAATTGGTTGATATGCATGATGCTCTCCTTTTCCTATAATAACCCTACGGTGCAAGTTGGACTGAGCATGCAACCACACAGTAGCCCACCAGTTCAAAAAGAACCCCATCATGCTGTAACAGGAAGTAAAGATGAAAACAACATATTCATATTTCAAGGAAGGAAAGCGAGAAACACAATCACCTTGGAAACTAATTGGCTCTACAACTCTGAAATGTTCCCTTCTCTGGAACGATAGCAGAGGAGGTTCACCACAAGCCATGCTTGTGGGCAGAGAAGAAATCAGTCAAAAGCTATTCCTAATGATTGGGATGACAGGAAAAAAGTTGTCTATCACTCCCTTCAGGAAGCTTTTTTTATTTTTCAATCTTTCTTGGATTTCCTGGCAATCATTCACCCATACTACATTATTAATTTTAGCTTCCAAGATTGGGTAAGGTTGTCACATGCTACTGCAGTTTGTAGTAGTAACTGTAAATATAAGCAATGATTAATTAATTGGCGTTAAGATTATTTATAATTCTATATTATATTAATATATAAATAATGTAAATAAATTACCTATTAATGCATATCTACTCTTGTTCCACCAATTCCACATATTTGTCTTCACCTTTTTTTTTTCTTCACCAATTTCCTGACAGTGTTTCTGGGCTATAAATCTAACAAAGCAGGTGGAAATTTAGTAGACACTTTCTTCATTACTTGCTGATGTTGAGGAAAGGTTTTCCTGTTCCATATCTATCACAGATGTCACATACCTCTTTTAGGTACAAGGAACATTGCTAAATATAGCTTTTAGTCAAATTTCAGCATTTAGAGGAATATACATTTCCAAGTGCCAAATCAATCTTTGGTCCGTTGTGCAAAGTTGTGCAATTGCACAGCTTCAGGTCTGATTTCCTACTTGAACTTTCTTCAAACTGGTGTCTTTCAGGTGTATGAATTTCAGTTTTTTAAATTACCTCAGTATTTTCATTACTGAAAATTCTGAAAGCTGAATTCTACACATCTGGAAGGCATTGGTGTTCAAAAAGGGAGCATTTCATTTTCTTGCAAGATAAATCAAATTGTTGCCCATTATAGCTTTTCCCCTTACCCTTCAGACCTACCATGGAAAGCTGCCATATGCTGAGACAAGCCAGTGTGACAATAATTTTTTCATATTTTAGTCAGGATGGTTTTCCAATCTTAATGGCACGAGCCAAGGATTCAGGACCTTTTGGATATACAGAAGGTATTTTATCATTAAACCATTCCTCCGTGATGTAATGTATTCCTAAATAAATTTGGCAAATGAACATTTTTCATTTATTCATTCCTCTATAGTTAGCCATTGTCCTTGCCTAGTCACTTCACAAATACTGGCTTTCCTTCTGTATTGCCTGATTCTTCTCTATTTCTCTACAATCAAAGCAACATACAAAGCTATCTGTTATTATTAAGGCAATGCTGATGTGTCCTTCCATTAAAACAGAGGTGAACATCGGGGTTTCCTCAGTGGTAAACTCTCGAGTCTGACATTGCCTTCCCACTGCTTTGTATCCATCACTTTCATACTGGCATTTGAGAAAGCTTTTTAAAAGTATACATTTAAGTGGCCCTGAATAGGTAGCAAAACAGCCACATTCCTAACTTGTCCAAATAATGGGTAGAAGGGGGACAGAAGCAGTGGTAGGCTGCTGCCAGTTTGGACTGGCTCTCCCATACTGTAGTTCCGACTACCGTCTGGGCCCACCCATCCGCCCCGATGCTATCCCGTCCTATATATCTGGTTCACTCACCCCGCCCATGTAGCCCAGCTGCTTTCTGCATCTCGCCGATTCTACTCACTGCAGCTTCCGCTTGCAGAAAATCCTCATGCTTTTGCAGCTGCGTGAAGGGGGTGTCCATGCATGCACTCACATTTTCAGTTCTGCACTAGGCAAACTGGTAGTTACAGTATGTGCAGCCCGCCTCTGGACAAAAGGAACCATCTCACCAAGGAATTTTTGCCATTATATGTCACCCTTCATATGAAATACTGCCTGAATTGAGTGGAGCAAAAAAGTGTTAGGGGTAATAATGTTTGTTTTCCCTTTTTAAGATCAGTCACAGCCATTATTTGTTAGTATAGCGCTAGATCGAAAAGAAGATGTAATTAGGGGAAAATAAACATGGCAATAACTGATGTTTTATACATCATTTATCTGACAAATTGAATATTCCTTTTACAGAGAGATCAACATGGAACCCCTTGTTTGGGTTTCCCACAAATCTATTTTCAAACATCCCTGCTCTACCTGGTTTATGAAGAGGACTGGCTTCTCTTTCTCTATACCGAGCAGGTCCAAATTTTCTCTTCTCCTGTTTGTTCAATGACAAAATTATAATTTCCCTTTTGCAAATGTTTATATGAATAAAGGTCAGTGGTTGTGCATTGACCCATGCATTGAAGTGACTTGTGACTGTGCAATTTAGAGTAGCAGGGGGGAAAAACTATATAAACCTTGACAACACTCATATTTGAGAATCTTTGTGTATCTTTTCAAGTGTAAGCCATTTTCAACTGGAACATGGCCTTTTAAGCATTTTTTTTAAAAAAAGCTAACAAGAATTCTGAAATACATAGAAATTAGAAAAGTTGGATGTCATATGAATGCAAAGGATGGAGTTGTAAAAGTTTGCCTACATCAGATTTGGCCAATTTTGTTGGGAGAACTGAAATCAGCCTCTTAGGCTGAACAAATCTTCTAATTACTACCAGTGTTGCTAATACTGCCACTCTTACTCTGACATGTAACCTTACTTATTCAGTTCAAGACTGACAAATGCAATTCAGGAGATTATCTACCTGACATTTGGTAAACCTAGATCATGGCTTGAATGACCGAAGTCTGATGAGTGATTGTAAGAGTTAAATTCCGGAGTCACAGTGCTGGAGAGAAAAAAAACCCATCTATTACAAACCCTCTGCCAGAGAAATGGGTGAAATTAAAAAAAATAAATAACACCTTATTAAAATGCAGTAATTACCTCCTAACAGGAAGAGAAGAATACAAGATTTAAGAAAAAAAATAGACTAGGAAAGGAAAATCATAATTGTCCATTCTTAACACATGCCAATCAGCTACAAATACAGAAACAGTGAATAATTCATTTTGTATCAGTAGTAGAAATGATTTCTGGCTGAATGTTATACAAAATGTATTCATAGCAAGAGAAGTTTGACAGCAAAACCAAATATCACAAGACATGATGGGCTCCCACATAATGAACATGCTCAAGCAGATGCTTGACAGTCACCAATCAGGGATGATTTAATTTGGATGCCTACTGTGTATGAAAGTGGGGGCAGGGTGGCAAACTTGGATACAATGGCCTTAATAGCTTCTTCTAGTTATATGATTCTGTGACTGTGTAAATGGATTCACAACACCTGCTTTAGATTTAAGCAGGTCCTAAATAAAACATCCTTCAATGTTGCTTCTCCTATTTTAGGTTCTGGTGAGAGTGCCTTAAACAGTCGTATCTGCATCCAGTTTCATTTCAAAGGGAATAGTGAACAATATGGCATTGGGAAGATGGCTGAGAAGATAGATGTGTGTGTTTGTGGTTATGTGGTAATGTTTTTGTTTGCTTTGTTTGGTGATAGGTGTGATCCCTCTGGCATCAGGTGGAAAGGCTGGTTTGGCACTCACTTACACTTTGGTCTGTTATAACACCCAAGGAATGCCGTTGCTGAAGCTGGGGTTTGTGGAGGCTTTAGTAGCCTGAAAATTGATAGTGGTAGGTCTACGTATGATGAATCACAGCTGCTGTAAGGAGGGGGAGATGGTTCTGTGGTGAAGTTAGGTTTCTAGGTCTAGCAGGATTAGTGGAATCAGTAGGGCCTGTGGAGATGCAAAGTCAGTGATGCTACCTAGGCTGGGGGTGGGGAGAAAATGCTGTAGTCTGCCAGATATTTGGGGCCAGCTGTGACATGTCAGATCCAATTGATACTTCTTTTGACATGCTGTTCTCAGGACATGTGTAAACATGTTAGTCTTGGATTGTTTTTTGCCTTTTTGGTGATTCTAGCTCTTGAACTATGAGTCTTACATTTCAGTTGCTATCTTTAAATATAGGTAAAAATGATTCTTGTCTTGTAAACATTCTGCTTCAGTTTTATATCACTGGACTACAACAGGCATCCAAATTATTATCTTATTAGCAGGAAGCCAGCAAGTACAGAAAAAAAGCAGGTGTGGCAGGGAAAATGGAGAGCTTTGTTGAGGGGATTCTGATTGTTTGAGGCCCTGGTTTGTATTTGTGTGGTCAGGTGGATGAAGCTGGTGAATATGTTCTTTGCCCTTTGAGGAGAGAGCAAGGGACGAAAGCAGGATGGGAAGAGCTGAGAAGGGCATAAAAATGGTGTTGCGTAAATAGATGTACAGCACAAAACAAGATCTTTCTGGCTTGTTAAAGCACCATGGAGGTCATGCTTTGGCGTCAATAGCTTTCAAAGACTGGGTAGTATATCTGACCCTGAAATAGACAAAGGTGTGCCCCCTCCTCAAGAGGCTTTCTCTGAATTCAACCATTTTAGAAAACTATTGTCTGTACTGATTTAACTATGATAGAAATAAGCAAGAACTGTTATCTGGGATGACTTACTGTATACAACATTATTTAAGCTATGGGAAACAAGATAATATCATGGAAATGTGAAATGCCTCTCTGATTTATTGTGGCATAAGAAGGAGAGGTGCTACAACACTTACAAGATTTGTGATTATAGTCTATTTCAGAAAACTGTAGTTTTAGTCTTTCTGCGAAGTCTATAATTTGGTCTCATCTACTTGATAGGGTGACACCATCCTATCCCCAACCTTATGCAATTTCATCAGTTTTGTAGCAAAATTAGCTTAGAACCAAAAAAGATTAATAAAACTTTGGGTTGGGAATATTGTTGTATTTTGGGTGGTGGTGGTATGCCGTAATTTCATTTTTGTCACTAAACAGATCTTTTGCTTTACTTATCCCAACTGTCTGTGCTATAGATTCCACAGAAAATGTCACTTTGACCTATTTAAAATTCTTGGAACAAAGATGGAATTGAGAAATGTTTATAAGTGTCTCTTTTCTCTTTAGAAGTGGTGATAGAAATTGAGTTGGACAAGAGAAATTTTCCCCTATTCATTTGTTTGGAATGGGAATAAGTATATTTTTCTTGTTGCAAACTCAGCAGCAGTAGTTTTAGGTAGGAAATGAATTTTGCTCCTTATTCTCAGCAATTCAAGTTAGTAGAAGCGAAAACAGTTACAGATCACTTTAAATATGCTTTTGGAGAAAAATTAGTGATGAATATAAAATCAGTGATGGGTGGAATGTGCCCCAGTTCTTAGATATAGTTCCCCATAGGGGGATTTGGCAATTTGCATTACATATTTCCTGCTATATTTCAAGGATTACTTCTATTTAGGTACAGGGATGGTTGAGAAGTTTGTTCCAGCTGAATGTTTTTACATATTTATTGTGTTTACTTTTCCTGGTATTCTTGCATTTAAAAAATGCAATGAGACATTCAACATCTTTCCAATAATATGAATGCATTCTTTAAAAATATTGTATACAGATGAATGATTGGTAAAAAAAAAAGTGATAAAATGCATAGTTTTGTAAAAAAAAGTCTATTAAAATAAAATTGGACTTATTAGAATGAACATTACAGAAATGCATATGAAATTGTGTGCAAATCTCAGTATGAATTTTAATGCACAATTTCAATTTCCCAAAATGAGCAATTAATCAAACATTTATCAGGTTTGTCTTTCTATACATTTTGTGTTTTAGTCAAGAATTTTAGCATGCATTAAAATCATCACTAAAGATATCGTCTAAGTGCATATATCTTTTAATTTAATCATGTGAAATAAAAATCTGATAGAACAAAGAGATAAACTTATAATTATTCTCTTAGCACTTTCTATAGCTGTATATGCACATCAGAAAAAAAAAATCCTAAATCTGTGCAGTACTTTTTCATTTATGCCAATTACACAAGGTATTACAAATATTTCTACCACATTTTATATATTTAAAAGATTTGTATACCTGCCTATCTTAAACAACTCTGGAAAAGCTCACATTAGGAGTAAAACTTGTAACTGTACAACAACCATAAAACAAACAGTAAAAATGATTAAATGAAAACAAAAACCCTATACCTTAATCATCCCCTTGGAATGCCTCAAAGCAAGCTTTAATTACCCCCATTCCATTCCATTCCATTCCATTCCATTCCATTCCACTGCATTGTATTGCATTCCTGTCCTGTCCCATCCCATCCCATCCCATCCCATCCCATCCCATCCCATCCAATCCCGTCCCGTCCCGTCCGGTCCCGTCCCGTCCCATCTTGTCCCATCCCATCCCATCCTGTCCCGTCCCATCCCATCCAGTCCCATCCTGTCCCAGCCTGTCCCATCCCATCCCATCCTTTCCCAGCCCCTCAGTAAAAAAGCCAGGTCTTAATGGCCAAATCACTGGTGCTGGGGAGGGTGTTCCATAAGATAGGGGAAGTTATGGACATGGCAGACTTCCAAGATCCCACCAGGTGGCAGGATTTCAGGGAAGGGCTCTGGACTATGTCTAACCTATCCAATCCAGTGGGACAGGTAGGTATTATTAGGGAGAAGAGGTCCCACAAATAATCAGGTCCCATGCCATGTAAGGTTTTAAAGTGTTGCTTAGTACCATGAATTGCATTTTGAAGGAAACTGGGAACCAATGCAGATTGCGCAAGAGACTGTAACATGCATGTACCTATAAATATATGAAGCATGTGCCTTTGCCTATATGCAATTACGTAGTTATTGAAAGCATACATATAGATGGCTTGTGTGACATCACACTTTAAAAATTTATCCACATTTCAATTCAGTTCAGATGCCTGCTTGTCTGGCTACCAGTGAGTGTTGCATTCCATCTAAATTTCTAGCCTTATTCTGTCAGCT
>JANHJO010003222.1:188184-198506 GCA_032468235.1 Pseudoxyrhopus heterurus
TTTTATTTTATTTTATTTTATTTTATTTTATTTTATTTTATTTTATTTTATTTTATTTTATTTTATTTTATTTTATATGAGCTTGAAAGATATAAGACTGGAGACTAATAAATTTTTGATAACATAATATACATGGAGTGTTGTCCACTTCATCAGCTCCTCAATCTTTAAGATGTCTTTTTCTGGTTTTTGTTGCAATTGACCAACATTATTATCCCACTGTAAATTGTCTTCTGAAACATGTTGATACCAACATGCAGTAAACAAAATGAATCAGTAAATGAAGTATAAACCACAATGATATAAAGCAGATTATTAAGGATAACAAGAATTATAAGCAATTCTGAAATGTCAGAAGGGCATAATATTTCTTATTTTCTCCTACGCACAAAACTACGGTATTTAGATATTCCATTCTTTTGTTGTATACATTTCAAATCAAGCAATATAGGCCCCAAATCGGTTGGTATTAGACAAAGATTATTGTTTTCTATTCAATAATCACTCTCAGCAATATTTTCCTATTGCTCTCATGATGTTGAATAATTATTTCAAAACAATGATAACTCTTATTTGCCAGTTTGGATAAACAAAGTTGGACTTAGTGCTTTATTTGTATAATCTAAACATATCTACTCCAAAATAAGGCCCACTTATTTTATTTTTTTAAAAAAAACCTTCAATAGATCTTAATGAATTGGACTTTGGTGCAATGATTATTATTTTTCTATTTCAATCATTGCCATCAACATCAACCATTTTTTCAGCTATTTCTTTAGGAAAATTAGATTTTTGCACAACAAAATGAGACAATAAGAAATAATCCTAAAGTGAATATTGTAAAGCTATGAAAACCATAAATAACTTCCCTTTTCAAATGTAAAAATCTTTTTCTTTCTTTCTTTCTTCTTTCTTTCTTTCTTTCTTTCTTTCTTTCTTTCTTTCTTTCTTTCTTTCTTTCTTTCTGTCTGTCTTTCCGTCCTCCCTCCCTCCCTCCCTCCCTCCCTCCAGTCCTTCCTTCCCCCAAACTAATTCAGATTTTCACAATTCTATTTCTTGCCTGTTTTCAGTTGGGTTCCTGCTCTGTTTTTCTTGTTTCGCACAAAATCCCTCTCAAATTCTATATGAAAATAACTGTTGATATAGCCTCTCTTTATTTCTATAATGCAAGTTTGTGACAAACTGGAGAGAATAAATATATACAAGATTCTGACTTATATTACCTCTTTCTCAAATATATTGGAGTCTCTTTCTCAGCTCATTGTCAAGAGGAATTACATATTTAAATTATGTATGTATGTATGTGTGGCTTGGACTGTTTGCAAGATGTTCCTTTTCCTAAGGCTGCTATTAATGTCCACAGATTGTATAGAGTGATAATGGACGAAAAATAAATGTGCATTTTTAAGTATCCTGCTGCATCATCTCTTCCATCTGAATCACTAACAAAAGGCCTACTGATAGTAGCCTAATTGCAGGATTGCAGGATTTTCTGTAAAATGATCATCAATAATCGATTGAAGGAAAAATAACTCACCTTTATGATCAAACCACAGTGAGTCAAGGAAAGTTTAGTAGACAGTGGACTTACCTATGAGGGAAGAAAAAAAGCAAAAGAAAAGGGATTGAATAAGATGAACATGGACAAAAATACATAGCAGGTTAGAGAATCACTTTTCAATGATGGCACAAAGATAGGCCAGCCAGCAAGTTCTGGTCCTCCAGAATTCTATAGATCTTTTCTGTCTCCTCACTCATTTAATCTTATCAATAAAGAGATATGAGATGGTGCAAAAGAAAAAAGAAGAAGAAAGGAGCTAGTGATAAGGATTCTTCTTACAGTTATGAGTGACCTTTTAAAATAAAGTCCAAAAAAAAGCAGACACTGCATCACTTTATGTTCTGTGTGATGCAAGGCAAAGCAAGAGTTGCCACAGTTTTCTGAAACAATAAAGTGGTGCACAGTATAAAGGAATCTAAATGATAAATGGATAAAAGTGTCCCTAGTGCATGTCTTAGTGTAACATACTGTACAATTTGTTCTTGTCTAAAAATGAAAAGAAGGACTGAATTGTATTCTTTTACACATAATTTAAAATGAAAATAGTGACTTATTGAACTGGTTTTAGAATTTAATTCTCCAACATTAAAGGAACATTGTGGAAGTAGATAAATTATTGGCTTTTGACTAGAAACTTGGATTCAAATCTCCTACCAATCAATCAATCATAAACTTAGGCTATTAATACAAAAAATACATAAGCTTCTTCTGCCAACCTAGCAGTTCGAAAGCACGTAAAAAATGCAAGTAGAAAACAGGGACCACTTTGGTGAGAAGGTAACAGAGCTCCATGCACCTTCGGCATTTAGTCATACTGGCCACATGACTATGGAGATGTCTTCGGACAGCGCTGGCTCTTTGGCTTAGAAACAGAGATGAGCACCACCCGCTAGAGCCGGAAACGACTAGCATGCATGTGCGGGGAACTTTTACTTTTAAATAAGCTTATTATTTATATATTGTATTAATATTGTACCTTTTTCCTTAGGGCTCATATGTAGAGGATTCACTTAGTTTTATTCTCACCACAACAAACTAAGGTATTTGATCTTGAGCTGACATAGCCAAATAGTTCCTAGTAAGCTCTCTAAACATGTGGCAATCTGAACTTAGATCACCTGGCCTAAAGCCAACATACTGTATTAGCTTAGCTCTCAAAACTGATTGGGTAATTGTAGCAAAATCACACCTGCAGCCAAATCTAGCTCAAGCATGTAAGCATTTTATTATTAAATTATTTTGTAATTTCTACCCTCATTATAGTACAGTATAAGATGAAAATAGCCAGATATTTATTTTTACAATCTTTCATGTAATTCACAACATTCTGAATGGTTTATGAAGATAAAACCACTGTAATCAAAGCAAATAAATAGCAATAATTAAAAAAGATACCCAGTATAAATAAAAAATCAATCCAGAAATATGAGATATCTAACATTATCAATAACTATCAACTTTGATTTTATAAAAGCAGTATGTATGTGTATAACTATATATTATACATGCATAAGTATAACTATATATCTATTACAGTCTCTTTCTCTATACCTATCTCTAGTTCACTTGGATAAAATGGATAATGGATAAGGGACCGGAACTGTAATTAATATCTAAATCCCTACCTGCTTGTTCCATAAGATGTGACAGCAAAGGCCTGCTTTGTATCTCCTCTCTCAAGCAATATTATCTGGTGGAATCTAGGAAGTGCACATTCTCTTTTGTGGCACCTACACTCTGGAGTATCATCCTTCCATAAATTCAGTTTACCCTGATTTTTCATGTCTTTAATTCATGCCTGAAAACTTACTGTACCCCAAAATTTTGTATGGGTTGAAGTGTAGCCACATGCTGTGCAATCTCTGTTTTGGTTATGTTATGCCTTTTTCCTATATTATATTAACAAAATGCTAACATTTTGATTTATTTGTATATACTATATCGTCTTTTCATTCTGTACATCATCCAGAGCTAGAACTGAGGTAAACAGCTGTATAATTTTAAATTATTATATCCTTTTTTCTCAAGATTACCGCCATTGGTCCATAACTGCTTTCTCCATAAGAATAACTCTATCTAAAAAAAGTTGGTCTGAAAAATAGGGGAAATCATTCAATAGGCTTTGTGATTGATTGAAAAAAATATTGAACTTAGGTTTCCTGGAACAAAATCATTAAATAAATATTGAAATCTGTGAAAGCAGAAGATGCTTTGAGGAAAGTGTCATTCTCTGGAGAGATGTTTTTAGTATCTCTATAAATATTTAAAAAGTAAGATTTTACACTCAGCTTTAGAGTATTAATGGCTTTTCATCTATTGGATATTTTTTCCTAATCAATCAGATTCAAGAATGCTACAGGCATATAATCCATAAGTATAACCACATATAACATCTTAATTAATCCTCTCATGATCTGGGTTTTATATATGCTGATTATTTAATTTTTTTAAAAAAAATATTTGAGTTTAATGGCTGGTTTTGTTGTATACCGCCCAAAGTCATGTTGTGTAAGATGGATAGTAATATAAATTTTATTAAATAAATAAATAAATCAGCTCAAACCTGATCATCCAGTTGTTTGAAGAGTTATAGATAGATAGCTTCATGCATAAATTTATGCAGTTTATCGGATCTAGAGTTCATACCATTATCATGCAAAATCACTAAAGGGTAAGGGTAATATTATTATTATTTGTTTAAATTTATTGGTCTCCCAACTTCATTGGACCTGAGTGGCATAAATACTACCAAAACAAAAACAAAAACACCCAGCTAAAAACATGAAATAAAATAGACTTCCCAGATTAAAGTAATCCAATAATCAACAAAACTAATAAAACAAAACAGAGGCAAACATCAACTCTAGGCCTGAAACTGAACCTATTTCTTTTTGAATGCATAAGTAGAAATGAATATTCCTATAGAAAATCCACAAGACTGTCATAATAATAGAATGTGTTAGACTGTTGCCTCCTCTCTGAAGAACAGTAAAACAGTAAGAATCACAATACTCAAGCATCAAGTTTATTAAAATTGGAATCAGTTTCTTAATGTGTTTTATACCTTTCCACTTTTTGCTGTCACACCATTTTCTCATAAGTTCTCAAAATTTTTTCAAAATTCACCTAGCGCCATTCCAGTTATAAATATCTATCTTTATTTATTCTTTCATTTGTTGGGTTTGGAAGCTTGACTCCAGAATAATTCTGAGTGCTTTCAACTTAAAATA
This sequence comes from Pseudoxyrhopus heterurus, assembly GCA_032468235.1. Taxonomy (NCBI): domain Eukaryota; kingdom Metazoa; phylum Chordata; class Lepidosauria; order Squamata; genus Pseudoxyrhopus; species Pseudoxyrhopus heterurus. The sequence continues at coordinate 192,976 of JANHJO010003222.1, forward strand.
GTAAAACAGAAAAAAGTAACTAGGTATCTAGATAGGACTATCCCACATAACAGGACACTGATTCAATTCAGTTCCATAACCATCTTATCCAAATCCTGGGAGACAACCATGCTTTGATCACTTCTGGAACATCATTAGGTTAGAATGTACATAAACTTCTTATATCAGGAGTCCGCAACCCCTGGTCTGTGGACCAACACTGGTCCACAGCATACCAGCAACCAGTCTGTACAAACAAGCAAAACCCCATCCACGGGATGCAGGCAGCATGCCCCCTCCAGTCCACAGAAAAATCTCTCTCCACAGAACCAGTCCCTGGTGCCCAAATGGATGATGGCTGCTGTCTTACATCATTCCAGAAACAACTGCCATAATAGACAGCATATTTCCAAGGTCCTGATAGGTGGCATTATTTGATTGAATAGATCTGAAGTGCACCAAATCTTCCTATTCTTTCAAGATGGGCAAAACCATGGGAGATATGTGGTGCTAAGATAACTTGGTCTTTGTCTTAAATAACTTTTTAGGTGTAACCAAGAACTTGAATTGCACCTGGAAGCTCACTGGTAACCAGTGAAGATCATAGAGCAGTGGAGTTACATGGGCATTATGGTGCCCACTCCTGAAACTAGCAGATGGCCTCCCCCAACAGTTTCATGGAGATATTAAACCAAAGAGGGGAATTTATTGGGCCTTGAGACACTTCACTAATGGGAGGACATGTAAAAAAAAAGATCACTGAGAAGAGAACAATGTAATCCAGTGTCTCCAACCCCTAAGCCCTGCAGCCATACAAAAACATATGATGATCAATAGTATCAAAAGCCAATGTCAAATCAAGAAACACAAAAATGGATATATCATCTGTCCCCATTACAAATCAATAAGTGTGACCAATGCCATCTTCTTACTGAATTCCTGGATGAAACCCAATTGAAACAAAATGGTAACGTGCAACCATTGCAATGCTACACTTTAGTTTGTTTTTCAGTTGTTCATATAATATTTTACACTTTGTATTCAAAACATTGCTCTGTTGTCTGTATGCTTTTGCCTCAGGATTTTTCTTTACTTTTAACATCAAGTCAGATTTTGTATATGTAAACCTTCTGCTCTTAGGAGGTAAGAACACTGTTATTATCCATAAGTACTATTATTATTATTATCCATCTTCTTTTTAACAGGCATTTAAATATTTAAAGACTCTTATTATGTCTCCCCATCATCTTTTTTCACATGAAATTTTCAATCCTTCTTATTCTGAACCACAGTTAGTATTCATCTGGGCAGGTATCCCTGTCACCTTTATGATGAAAGTTGGCATTTCCTGATTTATTTGTTTAATTTTACTGTTTCAGTTAAAGAAAAAGATTGGACCTATGTAGATGGATTACAGAAGGCTGCTCCTCCCCCGATTCCTTTGGAATTAGAAGAGATGTTGCAGCTACAGTGATTCCATTCTGTGACTTCTGTAGCTTCCAATTTTGCTCTTGTAAGCTGATTTAAAAATCAATCAATCCTGCTGCATCAGCTGCATGATGACAAAAACTAATATTAAAGCAACTAAAGCAAAAACAATTTGATCATGGTTCAGCTTCAAATGAAATGCTAGATCTCACAAAATTGCTTTAATATGTCTTGAAAAGGCACAATATGTCCTTATGTCTCTCTGCACTATTCATAGGCAGAAATAAGAAGAGTAAAGTGCAACATAATTATTTGTGATTATTAATCAATACAAAGTCTTTGAATTGGCTAGGTTGACTGTCTGGCTCTTGCTGATTGCACAGAAATAAAAATCCTGCTTGTTGAACTTTAAGTCCCATCCTAAATCACTGACTCTATGAATTCTGTTCTGGATATATCTGAGTATATTTAGCTGTATATTTCTTAAAATCTGTTCATTTTATAGCAGCAGAATACTATCTCACTTTTTCTTTGAAGAGCTGATAGCAGCCTTAAGCCCAGTCCATACTACTTGCTTCAAGACAAGTGGTACCACACTCATCTGCAAGACCCATTTACATCTCACTTTCCTGAAAGCCTTAAACAATGAGAAGGGCATGAAGCAAGTTGAGACACTTTATGTAACAGTTGCCATGAATATTCATCACAGAAACCCTGCAGGAATCCTCCAGTTCCTAGGAAGGACCTGGTCACCCAAAACAGAGCCACTCGATGGCTAATTGCAGATGCAATAAGGGTGAAGAAGTATACTTTGCTGCCCTCATCATCACAAATTAAGTCCTAATATAGATTCCTACTTGGCCTCAGTTGATTCACTCTTTGTCTTCTTGCAGAAAGACTCTAATCATCTCTTGTGTAGCTTTATCTCTTGGAGCTTCTTAGTAAACCATAGTGCTTGATGAGATCCATGTGCATAGAGACTGCATAAGTGCAATTTGGTCTAGCACCCATGTCACTTGCTTATGCCAAGCAGTCATGAGGGCATCTGCCAAACTACTGTATGCGTCAGAGCTTTGGGAAAATAGCCAAATTCCCTCTGAAACTGTATTGGATCCATCTGGAGCCTGGGGAAGTCTGATCTAATGGGATCCACTTCCATCTGTTGAGGGGCAGCAGAGAACTCAAGAGCCAACGTATAGTGGTCTGTCTTGGCAGGAGATTGATGTTAACACTTCCCCCCCAAATCCAGATCACAATGTACCAGATTCAGTCTGTGCCACAACACACACACAAACACCCATTGGGTCAAGTTGCAGATAAGTTCATGGTGGCCATGAACTTCTTTAAGTCAAGAGACAACAGATTGAAATCTTCCAGAACCATAAGCCTGGAAAATTCCACCTCCAGCTCAGAGTCTGAGCGTAGGCATGGATGTAGTTAAACTGCACTGAAGAAGATAAGTGAGCAGCAGCAATCCCACTGATCAGTACAGTTGAGTCTCATAAAAAGAGTCTCACATGTAGTGATATTATTGCAGGAACCATGGAAGCTACCAGAGACTGGTGAGTAAGAACTGCCATGCCCTCACCCTTACCCTAGAGTTACGGATGTGATACTCAAAATCAGGAGGGCACATTTCAGAGAGGAGAAAGGTTGACCTGGCATTAAACTGCAGCAACCAGATACCAGAACCACCAAAACTCCAGAAACCATCCAAGCATAGGTGGCCAGAATGTGCTATCCATATTAAACACTGGGGCTGCTTTCACCAAGAACAAAATACCTCCCCATGTCCAGCCTTCCCATCCTATCTCTCTTCCCTCCCATCTGGCTTCCTTCCTCCTCCAGCCTCCCATCTTTAAGCTATTGGGAGCCATCCATATCCAACCTAAACAATTGAGGCAAATGGGGTCTGTTCCAGTTCTGAATGTTTCTGTAACACACACATACACACACGGAATTGCCAGGTGATGAAAGCGATACATTAAAAAGTATGTTTAATGAACAGTGAACATACAGAAAAAGCTACATTTCAGATCATTGTTCCAAGAGCAACATTTGTTCCCACAAATGATTCATCTAACAATGGAGAATAATGAACAAATTAGTAAAAATCATGATCTGTTCACTGATAATTTGCCAAATGAGAAAAGAGAAAAATGTTCAATACATTTTGTACCACAAATACATCACTCAACTTTAATTTGGGAAGATTCTGAGGTGAAAGATAAAAATTGCCAAGGAGACAGAAAGAGACAGAGAGAAGGAATATTCCCCTCCCCTCTGCAATACTGAGCATCAGAGGGGATTTTATTCCGCATAATTTCTAAGGTTAAGCTCATCTGCTACGTTTTTTTTTTAACCAAGACCTTGACTTGCAGTATTCAGATGCTTTAATCCAACCTGTCATATGGATACATGCGCTCTCTTTATTGATTTAGTTTACAATTTCAGCTTCTATTAATCCTAGTTTTCTAAGCAGGAAAGGGCTGATAGTTATTTATTGCCTTTCAGAAGACATAAAACAAAATATAAAATATCATCATGAAATCGGTACAATTAAAATTAAAAAAAAATAAGAACATTAAACAATTATTAAAGTAATAAATTATGAAAAGCTCTGTGATGGGGATTCTGCTAGGATTCAAAATAATCTACCTGGGAATTACACAAGAGGTGGTTTTCCCCCAAGTATCCAAATGCTGAATTCTTGGCAATGGGGACTTTTTCACCTCTCCTAGTGATCCATGGTAACTGTGCAGGTTCGCAGAAGGATTGAGATAGACTCTCATGAAGTCAGGCTCTAAGTGATCAAGAGCTGAAAGTTAAACTTGTTAATTGTTTCTGTGGAGTTGGATGATAAGTGTGAGTAGAGCTGCATATCCTCATGCATTAATAATACCTTATGCGAAAGCTCTGAATGACTTCATGTAAATGTTAAAAAGCATAGGGAGCAGAATAAGTGCCATTTTCCCAGTGCCATCTTCCAAATACAGACCAATAGAAAGGACAAGAGCTAAGATCTTGTAGGCAAGATCCAAATGGTGAATCAATCCAGAAGGATCCCATGGTTACTAGTATAAAAACTATAGCTATTAGACTCCTAATGACTTAAGTCATTTACTGTAATGACTTAATGTTGTCTGTTTGCATGGATTCTTACTCAATAAAAATCAACTTTATTCAAAGAGCAACTGAGGACAAGATCTCAGTCAGACTGATTGACTGGAGAAGGTACATATTTCATCAAAGAGCTATACATGCATCCAGAGCATCCCAGATTCAAACTATCCCCTTTAGTTAGGTTGAAAAGGATAAGCTAATAAATGGTGTGCAGTATTTCTGTTAGGAGAGATCTGTGGATGACTGCTAGTTAGCATAGAACTGCTGGAGAAGAGAGTGTTCAATTCCTTTGTCCTTCCCCATGTATAATCCAGACAATTAAAATGTGTTGTCTTATCTAAAATTATGTAATATTAAGAGATTAATTTTAGCCTTGTGGATCTGGAAAATACCCAATTAAAAAAAGCAAAAAATACAGTTAAACACACACACACATGCATACAAACATACATAGTCCCATAGAGGGATTAAAAAAAAATCCTACCCATAGTAATAAGAGCTACAAGCTTCAAAATTAAAGTCAGAAAAGGATTTTCAGTACTTTCCCAATAGCTTCCTTTTAATTGAGGCCATGGAATACAGAAACATTTATCCACAAATTCCATCAAATGCCCATTCTGAAGATATGGAATGACCATTGTAATAGAATTATCATATTCAGATTTTGAGCATCACAGCCTAGAAAATACAGTTAAGTACTTTCTCTCTAAATCTGTGGTGAACAAAATTTAAATACAGAATTCTTTTACTGGTATAAATAAAGGGAGTTGTTTAGATTTCTTTTCAGTATATCAAAGCCTTAATGAATATTTGAGTTCTCGCTTGATCTTCTATGAGCTGAGAATTGCTGTCCAATGTCTCCTTTAGCATAAACTAGTGTTGGTACAGATCTAAGTACACTTGAACTTAGATTTCCTTCCTTCCTTCCTTCCTTCCTTCCTTCCTTACTTCCTTCCTTCCTTCCTTCCTTCCTTCCTTCCTTCCTTACTCCCTCTATACAT
>JANHJO010003222.1:353452-363497 GCA_032468235.1 Pseudoxyrhopus heterurus
CAATTTAGCCCCGAAAATTAGTTGACTCGAGTATAAGCCGAGGGTGGATTTTTCAGCCCTTTTTGAGGGCTGAAAAAATCGGCTTATACTCGAGTCTATACGGTAAATCCAGGAAGTTTTTCAACTGCTGGATTCAAGGACATTTCATTCTTTTGATGCACCTTGAAAGAAGAATTCTATCTCAGGAGCTATTTTTCATCGTATTAAACCCAATGTAATAGGCTATCACATTTTATTCTGAATTCTTATATCTTTCTTATATCTCATGAAGTACATAGTACGTAGTGAAAGTTAGTTGATTGAATGAATATAACAATTTAGAATGACTGCAAAACATTTTTAGGCCTGTTGACTAAAGATCTTCCAAATTAAACCAGAGTAGATGTTTCCGTGAATGCTGTGGTAGTTAAACATGAAATAATTCCACTAGAAGATTGAGAAACATGAGTCAAATATATGCTTGAGTGCATTCTGTGATGAAAAACAAAATACATTTTTTTTTTTTCAGAATAGTGTGACTGCAATTTCTGAACTTCTGCTCTGGGTACTTCATTCTTAACAGTTGTGTATTTTATTTCCTTGTATCAATCCCCTATTTAGATTCATTATACACATGCATATGTGAAATTTACCAACAGCCATGTTAGCATCATATATAGTTTCTTAGGTAAAGGTAAAGGTTCCCCTTGAACATACATGCTAGTCGTTCCCGACTCTAGGGGGCAGTGCTCATCTCCATTTCAAAACCAAAGAGCCAGCCTTATCTGAAGATGTCTCCATGGTCATGTGGCCAGCATGACTAAACACCGAAGGCTCATGGAACACTGTTACCTTCCCACCAAAGGTGGTCCCTATTTTTCTACTTGCATTTTTACATGCTTTCAAACTGCTAGGTTGGCAGAAGCTGGGATAAGTAACGGGAGCTCACCCCGTTATGCGGCACTAGAGATTCAAATCACTGAACTGCCGACCTTTCTGATCAACAACTTTCTGATCAACAAGCTCAGCGTCTTAGCCACTGAGCCACCATATCCCTATATAGCTTCTTATTCCCTAGTTAATTTTCTATCCCATAGACAGAGATCAAAGAAATAAAACAATATTCTGGTTTTGTGGTTATTTCATGCTATTCCTTCCCACTGCAATCCTCATCATTCATGATGTTCACAGACAAGTATTTGCAATATACTAATGCACTCATTTGTTGGTTTGTTTCAGTCATGTACTTGTGTAAAATCAGTGTGAGGGAAGACATTGTTACTTTTCGTACAGAGTTATCAAGATAACCTGATAAGTTATTAAAAAAATTAAACTGGGTCTATATTAACTCTTCGGTATCAGAAGAAGAGATGCAAAATGCTGTTGGGCTTTCAAGATTTTATTACTATAGTATATATCACTAAAGTAGACCTAAAGTATTTATTATGGTCTGTTTCAATGACCTTTGAGAGCTGACATCTGCCTGAGTTATTTACATGTTTCTTTATCAAACCGATAATGTGCTTCTTTAGAGCAGGAGGATAAAATAGATAAAAAATTATAAAATCAGATAAAACACAAAAACAGTTTCAAAGCTTCATAAGTATTCATCTCTTTGTGCTGTAAATGATCTTTTTTCCATCAAGAAGCATAAGTTAGCCTTTAGTTGGATAATTTGTTAAACATAGAGAGATTTTTGTTCATTATGTTGTATGTTGCTCCTTAATGTCCCATGTTGGTGCTATATCAAAATGCAAGGGGCTCAGATGGGGTAATTCTCATTTTGCATTTTTATGCAAAAGGAAAGGATGAAGGACATCTGTCACTGAAATATTTTGGGATGTTCAAAACAAATAATTCTACTGCTCTCAAAAAAATAATGGTAAGCTCCAGAGGTCTTTTTTCTCAACTATTAGGATTTTTCCCTCCAGAATGTTCAGCTATTATAGCTCATTCTGACGACAAGCTGCTGGGAAACAGAGTTATGACATCCACAAACTGACAACAAGAGCAATAAAAACTGACATATTTCATGAAAGCCAAGTGATGGTACTACAAGCAATTAACAGAATGTATAATTATTCATCTTCTGAAGGATTTTGAAGGATGCATCAGAGTTAATTCTTGTCTCTGGTTTTTTTAGTTTCTGCCCATAATTCTGATAGTGGGAAAAGCAGGCCTGCAGGTATTACCTGTTATTATGACTTTTTTGCAATGGCTTCTTATGCTGACTGACTTCATAAATGCCATCATAGTTCATCTGAAAATCTTTGAATTTGAGAATATTTGAGCCTTTCTCAAATACTGATAAAGCTGTTCAAGATATGAACTAAGACTTAAAGTCCTACTGATAAATAGTGGCAGGAAATCCCGGGAAGAAGTCATACCACTTATGACTTAATAAACATGTTTACAGGGATGAAAATGAAATGATAAAAGGACAGGATTTAGAAATCAGTCAAAAACCAACAAAACAGAACTGATGTTCTGTTCTATTCATTGTGAATCCAAAGGTTCTGAATTACCTTAATTGGCAGTCCACAGATTAACATGTGGATTGGAGCACAAATGTCTTCAAGTCTTTAATTCTTGTCAAAATCAGGAAATATTTCCTCCCTTCCTCTTTTTCTGTAGCACCTTCTTTTATATAACTTATTAACTTTATTGATGATCACATGGACTTCATCTTCCTTGGTTGAGCTTTTTCCATTACTGTTATCCCCAACTGTGCTGAAGAAAATTTGACCCTCTTCACATTTCCTTTCAATTTACCTTTTTGAATCACCTCATTGTGAAGTTTAGTCATCTGAAGTCAAATGTAACTGAGATAGATTTGACTTTGCAATTTTCTACTTGAAGAGCACTGTGTCTACTATTTTCCACTGATTCAGCAGTACTCATATTTCATGCTGGACAGAACATAAATAGAAATCTAGGATTTTTTGTCTTCTACCAGGTTCCAGGCCCTACTTTTCCAGGATATAGATAACTAGCTAACTGTGGACAGCTGTCTAGCTAGATAGCTAGATAGACAGACAGACAGACAGACAAATTCAGAAGGGCCTGCTTTTTGGATCAATGAACACCGATTTACATGATCAAATGCAGCAACTGAGTTCAACTTGATGATTTTCATATTCACATTGTGTCCTGCCATCGTTGCTTTGGTCTTCTGCATGGGCATTTGCTTTCAATGTTAAAGTGGTAGGTATGTAGCCAGCAGTGCAAAGTGGTGCTCAAAGAATGTGGCCATACCAGTGTGTTTTTCCTGCATTCTGTTATTGGTGAAATACCCATTTGCTGTCTGGTCAAGAAGAGAGATCCCTAAGCCTTATGGCATGTAAAGGGCATTCAGAACTTTTGGTGGTTGGCCAGCAATTAGCCCTCTATCACACTAGTTGGCAGATCATCATTTTACACATTTTGATTTTAGGTGAATTGGCATATACCATATTCTTCTGTGTATAAGATGCTACTTTTTCTTTAAAATATTTACTTGAAAATAGAGGGGCATCTTATACACAGGAGGCTGAGAGGAGAAGGCATGGCCCCTCCCCTTCCTCCAGCTCTGCCAGACGAGCCTCTACCTTATATGCAGCTCTATCATTCCTCTCTATTGTAGTTTTTTCCTGTATCACATTGCTATTCTAGTTTCATCTCTATTGTTCCTGTGATGCATTTCCTGTTCTTGTATTACTCACTCTCTAATAAGATGGCTTCTGCATAGTGATGGTTTGTAGTGTGCTTACTTACTCTACATGAAGCATGGGGATGTCCTATACATGAGGGTGTCTTATAGACGGAAAAATACCTATTGCAGAGTACTCCAGGGATCTCCTTCCACTGCAGCCATACTGCATTCACCTTTGCACATACTACCTCATTAATGCCATTGTTACTATGCATTGGGGATCCTAAGTAATGAAAGGAGATCTTGTTTTCACTATATCTTCACCACTGGCCTGCATAGCGGAAGTACTAAGGCTTGACTCTAGATATGCAGTTTTTATTTTATCTAATTTGTTGTGTTGTATTGTGCTGTGTTGATGTGATGTTATATTATGCTATGCTATGTTAAGTTATGTTGTTATGTTATATTATGTATTTTATGACAGGAGGTGGATTGGTTAACAATCTGGGACAATACATGGACTCCGGGGGATGGTAGAGGACAGGAAGGCCTGGAGGAACGTTGTCCATGGCGTCACGATGGGTCGGACACGACTTTGCAACTAACAACAAAACTTATTTGACACCGTGCCTTCATTGCTGTTAGCGACATCTTAAATATTTCTCCTTTGTTCTTCCTTTAGAATGTGTGTTTAGAGGTGTTCACTAATTAGAAATATAAATGATGTGATGATGTAAAATTGCTTGCTGTAATCACGGCTGCAAGGTGAAAATATGGGAAACATCCTCGATAAGAGTGCTGCTTTATAACAAAGTAACATGCATAAAATGAATATTGTAACTTTTAATTTCTTTTAAGAGAAAATGGAAGTTTTGAGAGAAACACAAGGAATAACTTTAAAAAAAAGCCAATATTTTTTAATATTAGCCTCTCTTTTTTTAACCTGCTACTCTCTAGCAGATGGAATGTAATGGAATACTGGAACTGCTCAGGAATTTGTCCAGATGCAGGGAAAGTAAAAATTGTCCTCAATTAAACACATTCTGCCTTACACTTTCCTCATCTCATTCTAACTTCAACATACGTTAGCACTCTTCACAAGTTCAGGCTTCTTGAGAAAAGAAGGCTGGAAACAGATAAACAATAAAAGTACTCAATACAGGTACTCAATAAAATGAGGTTCTGATGAGTAGATTCATTGAAGAAAAACGAAAAAGAGAAGTATTTCAGTGACTGATGTACACAGCAATCATGTAAGACCTACAGTATGTGTAATGAAATCAAGGTTACATCAGGGTGGAAACTGTATAATATTCTGTGGGGCAATGTTTCTCAACTCCCTCAATTTTAAGATTCACCAACCAGCATGCCTGCTAGGTGGGGAATTTTACCAGTTGAAATCCACACATTAAATTTCATAAAGTTGAGAAACATTGCTATAGGGAATACTGTTCTAGAAGCAAATGGCAAAATTGAACTAATAGTTTGAAAACAGGAGCTTCAGAAGTGAATAATGGATTAATGCCTATAAATTCTCATGAGTTCATTCTATATATCTGGTCTTATGTTGAATTTGTTTGTTTTAAATGCATATAGTACATATGGTGGAAATCTTGCACAAATGTGGCACTCTATTAATAGAATAAATAAATAAATAAAGAATATTGGAAAGAATATTTTAAAAAATGAGTACTTTGCAAATGTGGTTGTTAAACATAGGTTAATGCAAAAATATGGTTTTCACATACAGCTTGATCAGTTTTGAGCCAAAAATCTCACTGCAAAATTCAGAGAGGTGCAACATTTGAAAGAGAATTATTTTGTAATAGGTAGCTTATTTCATGAAGTATAGACCAAATGACATTTTCAACCATCCACCATCTATGAATTTATTACATCGCCTTCTAAAGATATTTAAATTGTTGATCAGAAACTCATATTGTATCATCATCTATGTGTATTGGGTGAAATTATTTTGTTTTTTGTTTGTCTTGAATCTTGTGAGAATAAAATCTTGATGTGCAGCTTATTCCTCTGATCCAATAAATTTTCATAATATTGTAGAGAGGTAGTCCATGTAGGTCAATATGACCTAACTGCTGCATTAGCAACTGATTAAAAACTAAAGTTAATCATTTGAATTTGAAAAACTCTGAAACTTCAAGGAGGAAGAAGTTATTAATATTGAATACATGGTAACCTCAGTACTAGTACAACTACTGAATGCAACTTAATTTTAATTCTGAGCTACTGTCATTTGAAAGAAATACATACTTTTGAGTTCTAAACAATGTAATATACTATATAGCAGAGGTGTCAAAGTCACGGCCCTTGAGCCAGATGTGTCACATGCTGGCCACTCCCACGGCTGGTTTAGTGAAGGGGAAAAATTGCAATATATCAAGTGACAATGCCGTGACAATCTGAGTTTGGCACCCCTGCTGTATAGTATCCATGTGTCGTTATTGTCATCAAATGTATTCTTGTGACATATTTAAAATATTAATTATGATTGTCTGCCAACAATTATAACAAAAGAAATACTGCTGAACTGGAGAGTGTGCTATTTAGATTGTTATAGAAAAGTACAGTAAAGTTTTTAGGTTCATTCATTGAAAAGCTGAAAATCCATGCACCATACAGAGAATGATATGGAGTGATAGTGAAGTGTATTGATTGATTTGATTTGATTTATATCCTAACTTTTCTCAAGAAGCTCAAAGCAGTTTACATGGAGATCTGCCACCATTTTATTCCTTTAACCATTATACCATGATGGTTCTGATTTACTTATAAGGAACTGCAATTTCATAGATCAGATCATTTATCCATATAGTCATGGTATTTACTGCAAAACGTTGAAGCTGTAAATGTTCTGCTTTCCTGTACTCAACAATTTAGTTCTGTTTTTCCTATACTGGAATGAAAATATACAGCATACATACCATGTTGTCTATTATCATTTAATATAATTGCTTTTTAAAAGTAAAAAAAAAACCCTCCTATTTCATGATATGAATTCAATTGTTGAGTAACTGAAGAAAATCAAAATGCATTACTGTAATATTAATTGTGTGTGTGTGCACATAAAAATACACACAGAGAGACACTCACAAATATATGGATGCATACTTAATGTAACTTGAAAATCGCACCAAATAGAAATAAGTTATTTCCCAGTCTATAAAGTGACATGGTATTATTTTCATACATGGGGCTATCCCTAAAAAGTGTTCAGAGGCTTCAGTTGGTCCAAAATGCAGCTGCGTGAGCAATAGTGGGTGCACCTTGGTACACCCACATAACACCGCTCATGTGCGAGCTGCACTGGCTTCATATTGGCCTCCAAGCCCAATTCAAGGTGTTGGTCATTACCTTTAAAGCCCTACATGGCTCAGGGCCAGGTTATCTCAAAGACCGCCTTCTACCACCATATGCCTCCCAGCGCCCGGTTAGATCCCACAGAGTTGGTCTCCTGTGAGTCCCGTCAGCTAAACAGTGTTGGCTGGTCGGCCCATGAGAGAGGGCCTTCTCTGTGATGGCTCCGACTCTCTGGAACCAACTACCCCCAGAGATCAGGACTACATCCAGCCTCATAACCTTCCACGTGGCCTTGAAGAACTGGCTGTATCAGCAGGCTTGATGATTGGTTTTGTATGTATTAGAATAGTTATTATTTTTAACTGTGTGTATTATATGTATTTTTAGAAGTTTTATGACTTTTGTAATGTGTTTTAATGTTGTGAGCTGCCTCGAGTCCTTCGGGAGATGGGCAGCATATAAATCCAATAAACTCAAACATGGCTGTTTCATGGAGCTGATTTACTAATTTTAACCTGATCTGTTTTATAATTTTAAAAAATGGTGTGTTGAACTGAATACTGAACTTGTCATGCATACACTCCTCTTCAAAATAAACATGTTGTCTTGCTCAGCCTATAACCATTAACAAATCCTCAATTGTCTGTGATTGTAGCACTAGGCTTTATTAAGTAGGAAATACCTAATTAAAGTAAAAAACTGATAGTTTCTTCCAATTAAACATATTTAGGTCTGGCATGCATAGTCTTTTAAAATTTGTAATAGCTTCTGAAGTTAACTGCTTTCAACTATATATTTAAAATACAGTCTTATACTGAATATAGAAAATGAAACAGAAATTTGAAATGAACTGTTGATAGCAAGCTGGTAGTTATTGATAAGGGAAAATGATATAAAGCTTGAATTAATTTTCTTTCTTATGTTGGCAAAAAATGGGAAAATATTATTGCTCACACACAACTACACTGAAATCCCAAATGCTACATTTATCTCGCGTATGCTGGTGATATAGAAGAGTGTTAATTGCCTTTAAACTTCATAAACACTAAAATATAGGATTTCAAAAGAAAAACTAGCAGCCCAAAATTAATGTTTGATAAGTGGGTATATTTTTATTTGATTTGTATAGAGTCAACTACATGCCTAAATAAAATTATTAATTATCTTTAGAACTATTAATTTGCATTGCATGAAACCAGATTTTATATAGCTCATATTTTCAAAATTCATAGATCTTATTAATTCTGTTTGGTTTTTTTTTCATATCAGTTCAGAGTGAGTACTGTTGATTGCAGCTTCAGTGTGCTTAAGCAGAAGCACAACACATTTTTTTTAAAAAAAATCACTGATATCTAGTGCAGAGAAAAGATCATCTACGAAGATAATTCAAGTCTTGAGTTCTGACTCACATATTAAATTAAGAATTCTGGGGCACTCAAAAGCTTTCGTATAATTGTGTTATTTTGACTGGTCTTAGAAAGGTATGTTTGATGGTGACTTGGTGAGACATTACATCCAAGCGCACTGTGTTATATCAGATAATAGAGTGTGGTTTTCTTCAGAGTTCTATAATCTTTTTATAGCCAGTGCATAGAGTAATAGAAACAAATTAGCATTTGCTACATATAGCTTTGGCTGACTATGAGATATTGATATTAAGATGGACATCTTATAAACAAACAGGGCATTATTAAACCAAAGTTTATGGATCACAATATGCTTTGTCAAATGCATAGAGTACAGTTTTGAGGGGTATTACATGTGCATAGACTTGTCTTTTTTTTTGAGGGGGGGGGGAAGGAAAGGAAAATAGAGAGAATTATGAAAAAAGTAGAAAATTAGCGATAATTGACCATTAACAATTTCTAGACAAAAATGTTCTTCTAGGGATCAGCCAATTAACACAAGACATCTCATTCTCTTGTTTTAATCCATAAGAAATTGTAAATTGTCAAATGAATATAGTTTGGCCACTTCACAGTAGTTTCTTTTCTCAGTAATGACCTCAGATCATAAAACTGACTCTACTTTGGAAGCAAAATGACCGTTTACTGGTTTTTCAATACTGATCTTTCTGATTTAGGATTTCTGCCATTTTATTCTTTTATATAGAGACAGCCCAGTTTGTTCAATATAAATTGAGGTTGGGAATTGCTGACAAATGATGACATATATCACATTGGAAGATGAACAAGTGTTTTTCATTATGTTCTATAATAGTACTATCTGAAAAGACAGGGGACTGGCATCTGGCTCTACCATACAATTTGGTTTCCGTGACTGTATCTCTGTGACATGGTCTGTTGTTACAGAGAAGCTTTCTACTACTATAAAAAGCAGGTTTTCTATTTTGAAACATCCTATTTCTCTTTGAGTTTTGGATCTATTTGTATATGTTCCCCAGAGCCTGTCTAATTTCATATATCCCAGACATGTGAACCTAGAAGTTCCTCATTGCAGTACTATAGATATGAGGGTTTGGTTTTTTTTTTGAATATAATATTAATACTGCTACATTTAGCAAATTACACAGAAAGAAAAGCTGACTAGTCACCTGATGGATAATTGTTATTTTGGCACAACATATAATGTATAGCTTTCAAATCTTCTAAAGTCTCCCGTCAAGCAATCTTCAGAAGAATTTCTGTATATTCGTGAGACTCCAGGGATTGTAAACCTTTAAAGATATAAACCAGTTCAGAGAGAGAAAATTGTCCAAGCTTATTTGAACTATTCCTACATGTGAAGAATGGCATGTAAATAATTGTTATTAAAAAGTAGAATTTTTGTAAACCAGCTGTGGTCTTGCAAATTTAACACTGTAGTAGTCCTTAGAGCTGACAGTGAAGATAAATAAGCTGCGGATACTGTCTGCCTTTTTGGATAGACTATCAAAAGTAAAGGAATAAACACTCAAGAAATATGCGAGAGGCTACCACTTTGTGGCACAGCAGTTAGAGTGTAGTACTTAGTAATTAGTACTTAGCTGCCAGCTGTCTGCAATTTAGCAAGTTCAAATGCCATCAGGCTCAAGGTTGACTCAGCCTTCCATCCTTCCAAGATAGGTAAAATGAGAACCCAGATTGTTGGGGGCAATATGCTGACATTGTAAAC
>JANHJO010003222.1:397831-411553 GCA_032468235.1 Pseudoxyrhopus heterurus
GATCATCCCCGACCTGCTGACCTTCCGCCGAGCGCTTAAGACCTGGTTATGCCAATGGGCTTGGGGCTAGGGATTCTACCCGAGGTGGGATTTTAATGTTTTTTTAAAAATATTTAATTTGTTTTATGTTTGATTTTAGCTGTTGTAAGCCGCCAGGAGTCCTTCGGGAATGGAGCGGCCTATAAATTTTAAAAATAAATAAATAAATAAACTGCCACATTCACTTAATGATCTCTGCAAAAAAAGGTTGTAAAATTGGGTACAGTCACATAGTAACCTGCTTAACCACTGGCATTACTCACAACTGTAATTATGGACTAAAGTATGGTTATAAATTGAGGATAACCTGTAAGGGCTTTCCAATTTACTATAAATGTGGATATTTTTTCTTCTCTAATCAAAGAGGTTAATTTGGCCATCTCTGCAAGTTCCATCATCTTCAGCAATCATTCTTCTGCTGTAAGGAGTGCCAAATCATTCCACTTTTATATATATAATAGTCTCACCGCAGTTGTCATACATAAAAACAAAGTTCCATGACTTTTTTTCTAGTTGTATGTCTGTTAGTCTCAAAAGAAAAATCTCTGGTTTCAGTTGTACTTTAACCTTTAAAGTCTTCTGAATTAATGCATGTATTTGTATCCAAAATGTTTTGGCTGTTTTACATGTCCACCAAATGACAGGGTACAACTAGTGAAAAAAACATATTTGATGACCAAAGCCTCTTGTTAAAGAGCATAACAATTTTACTTGGCTGACTGGAGCTGTTGGGGAAAAATGCACAGGAAAACAAGTTGTTATCAAACTCTGGAGCAGATTCTAAAAATACATCACTCAAGACAAAATGAAACACAACAGCCTCAACCAAAAAGGAGCATGTAAGTATAGAAAGCCACAGAAACTATGCATTTACAATTACAAAAACATGTTTCAGGCCTGGGAAATGAGGAAAAAGACTCCCTTGAAGGGATGACAGTAGGAACTACATGACTGATGATGGATTAAGAGGTGAATACTTCACAATATCTCACAATTATGTCTTCTTTGATTATTGGAAAGGATTGGGGGGGGGGGCTTTGAATCCTAGCTAAAAGAAGAAGCTTTCTGGATAAAATAAATCAGCAGATAATTAGCAGTGAAACTAGCAACAAATGTAAGATAAAAATTGGCAAAACCCAAAATATGATATATGTTCTTAACAATGCAGATTCCACATAAAATAATTTCAGCTTTTCTGGATCCATCTGAAGTTGTTTTGAAGAAATATGATAGCTGAAATAATTAATGGCATGCAGTTGAAAGGTGCGATTTCCCCCCCCAGTTTGGTGTAGACCTTATAAGAAAGTAAGAACTATTCAGACCCTGTGTAAAATGTGGGATCTGCAGAGTAAATAAGAAAACCATCGAAATAGAAATGTGCTCAGTAGGTCCTGAAAAGCACAAATCCTTCAAAGATTTATATAAAGTTAAACAGCATTACAGTACGTTCAAATTTTCCATAATGGTTATCAAAGCAGTTAAATATTCATGTCTCTCTTCTGTGCAAATCAGGTTATAGGCTCCTCTGAGATCTAATTTGCAGCCACTTCAAGAGTTCAGAAATGAAGGGATAAGAATATTGATCCCAAATGATTGCGAAGTTCAAAAGTTAGTCATTGTGGACTACACAAAGGGAACCATCCTTCTTAACAAAGAAGTTAAGCACACTTGTAGATGAAGAGCAGACTTACAAAGCTTTTGGATAGACAAAGCTTTTATTCCTCAATACAGTTCTTTAGGCAGGCCAGCTTATCTTCGATAATGGCTAGTGGCAGTGTGGAAATCTAAGTTTCGGGAACAAAACTGATGGCAGGAGCAAAGTATATGCTTTCCCCTTTCCCACAAATATCAGCACAGTTCACATATAGGTAAGTAAGCCGTAAGGGAGATACTCTATGGGATGATTCATTGAGGAATTTGAGACAATATAGAAGACACAATCTCTGACTAATTTAAGGGTTAAATCATGCTGGCCTCATTCATTTATTGAATTGTGAACAACAAATCAGCCCATTCCCATTGAAAAAAGGCTAAATAAAGATATGGGGACTTCTGAAAATTGTTAGCAAGAGATGTCCACTGCATTTAGAAATAGTCCTGAACATAATAATAGTTTTACAGTAGTAAAATGAGTAGTTTTGACTGGTTGATAAACACACTATATGGCAATAGTATGCTAAGCTGCAGTGGAAGATTCGTTGAAATTGCTGTGGTAGAAGAGACTATTATTGCTTGCTATTGCATTTCTGAATCTGTCCGGGTCTGTAGCATTACAGGAATGAGACTTTGAAGACTGGATACTAGAAGGAACCAGAAACTAAAGGAGAACAATTGAATTTGAGATCCTAATACAAAATGAAGGATATTTTTGAACAATGGACCCCAAAATTAATTTTAAGACTGCCTCTATAAATAGACTATATTAATGATATGATAAAAGAGGAACAAGTTTTACTTAACAAGATTGAGACTGATCTGGGTTTAAAAATGACAGGCTAGTAAAATCAGATGGAAAAAATGCCACACTTGACACACAAAAGAAACTGTTTGATGTCTTAATAATTAAAAGGGGTAGAACAGGGGTCCCCAACCTCTGAGACCCAGCCCACTAGTGACCATGAGCTATTTGCAACCAGGCCACAGAAACAGTGAGTGAGGGTATGCGCGCACATGTACATCCCCACTTGCATGAGCTACAGCCGAGTGCATGCAAACACACTCCATTTGTGTGAGCGGTAGGCGCACATACATGCTGCTTGCATAAATGGAGCTGCACGTGCACACCTGCTTGGCCAACCATTCATGTGAAATATCCCGTCTCCCCACCCCCGACCGCTGGTCTATAAAGCTGGAAATTTTGGGAAACTCCTGACTCAATTATTTGAAGGGACTAAAGCTCAAGATTGTGAAAAGTGAAAGGAAGGAATGTAATATTGGTTTATTTGATCAAGTTTAAAATAGATATGTGGTTATCTCTGGTAACCCTCTTGCTGATTTCATCATTCAAATAATAAGGTTTTGTGTATTTGTTTATAGATAAGAGATGGGTCAGGGCAGCATATAAATTTAATTAATAAATGAATAGATAAAGCTTATGTGTTACATTTGAACAGAGGTTGATAAATTATAAGATTAACGTGATAAAAAGTGAAGTCATATACCTAATAATTTTTTTTCTTTTT
Source organism: Pseudoxyrhopus heterurus (assembly GCA_032468235.1). Taxonomy (NCBI): domain Eukaryota; kingdom Metazoa; phylum Chordata; class Lepidosauria; order Squamata; genus Pseudoxyrhopus; species Pseudoxyrhopus heterurus. The sequence goes on from JANHJO010003222.1 coordinate 401,053, forward strand.
CTTTAATATATTCCTATTTTTTCTTTCTGTTCTATTTTTCTTTCAATTTTTTTATTTTCTGACCTATTTTTTATTCTTTTTTAGTTTTTATTTGCTTTTATCTTTTTGATTATAACCTTTATAAAATATTATAATAAACCATATAAAGAAAAGGTTATTCGCCCTGAGAACCTATACTTTTATGTAAGTTAGGGCTTATATCCTGGATCAGTTGCAATATAGCTAGTCATTTTAACTATATTGAAACTTCACCCTTGAAGTTTCTGCCAATTGTCTTTTTTTTACAAACACGTGTACATACACACAGACACACAAAGAAAAGAGAATTAGAGATGTCATTAATATCAAAGTTTGTACTATGCGATCTTAAAAATGAAGGATGTTGTTATTTTATTATTTATTTATCTATTTATGTATGTCATTCCTATGGATTTTTCATAAATGAAGTGGGAAAAAGCCATCTGGGTTCAGGTATGAAATGGTATGGAAATATGTCATAAATATAAGTTGAATTACACAGAATATATATATATATATATATATATATATATGAATGAAAATATAATTATAAGGAGAACTATTTTATGAAAAAAAATGTTTCTCAAATAATATTTGCATTGGGATAATTAAAATTAAAATTAAAATGAAACAATAGCCTATTAAGGTAAAGCAAACTCTGTGGTTGGAGAAAAAAATGTGGCTGTAGGCTTCCAAAGATCATTGACTATTTGATCCTGATTTCATTTTCTACTATGAAGATATTATTATTGTTATATTGTTATGAATGATAATAGTAGTGACCATACCACCAGATCTGCCATCTTACAGGGATTATCACAGAGTGCATAATAACAGACGAGATGGAGAAGAATGCATGTTTGGGATTGCTCCTCCCCCTCCAAGATGGCAGACGTTAACTGCGAGCTCTCCAGCCTTCAATTTTAGATGCTGTTTCTTACAGTTTAATATTTGGGACTTTCTTACATTTTTAACAATTTTTAACAGTTGAGACTTGTTTTTAAATTGTATTTTATGGGGAGCTCTTACCTCCTCTTTTTTAGCTGGTTGTTGCGATTGTTGCGGTGTATGAGTCCGGGGCTCGGAGAACATTGAGCCGGATGGTGTGCCTGCCAAGTGGAGCGGGACTGGGCTATGCCGAGCAGTATACCAACGCTGAGGCCGGCCCCGAGGAAGCCAGGATTGAGCCAACCGACCTGGAGACGCGGAGTATCATGCTGAGTTGGGTGGGTGGGCAGAACCCAGTGCAGACTTTGTGGACTTTGTGGAGTGGAACGGAGCCGTGTGGAGCCCTGTGGAGCAGTTAGAAGAGGAATAGGGCTCCGGGGAATCCACAGACTCCGAGGATGGTGAGGACGCCAACTGGCCTGCGCCAGGTGGAGCACCGATGCTGAAGCTGGTGCTAAGGAGGCCATGAATGTTGGACTGGCCGAGAAGATTGAGATTGCCGGCCAAGCCGTTTGGGAGGCGAGGAACATCACTCTGAGCTGGGCAGGCAGGGCCAAGCGGTGTGGGCTCTGCAGCGTGGAGTCATGTGGAGCCCTGCGAAGCGGTTTGAAGTGGGGTGGGGCTCCAGGGGCTCCAAAGATGCCAGGGATGCCGACTGGACTGTCCCGAATGGAATGCCGACTCTGTGGCCAATGCCGAGGGGGCTGGGAGTGTAGGGCCGGCCAGCCTAGAGACAAGGAACATCATGCCAAGGCCCCCCTGTGGTCCTGGACTCTTGGACATAATATTGAGAACTTTGAAATTTTTTTCCTGCAACTTGGATATTAGCAGGAGACTAGAGGAAGGGGATGCAGAGAAAAAAAGGGAGTGGCCCACTCCCAGGACTAGACTTTACTATAGCAGGAGTGACTATGGACTTAAACTACTTAAACAACCCAGTTTTCTAACTTTAATATACTTTAAGAGATTATACTATCAGCTGCCTCTAACTGAGTCTATGTGTCACTACTGACTCTGGAATAAGATTGACAACAGTGAATCTGTAGCCTTTGGTAAATCTTGGAAGGGGGGGTGAGGGGCGAGTGAGTGAGTATTATATGTAAGTGTATGAAAGTAGAGTGAGTGAATATTATTGAGGACCTGGGGAGAGTCAATATGGACCCCCCTTCTGAGTGTGCTAACAGAACCAGGTGTATTTCCCGGGGAGGTATGGATGGAGTTCCTTTCCTGCCAGTGATGAGGGGTGCCAGTATTGTGGGGGGGATTCTCTGGGGATATAGACAGCCGGAGTATTTCAGTAATGGCTGGGAGAGGTAGGTATGGCGGGAGCCGAGGGGTGGGCCACTCTTGGGGAACTAGGACTCACTGTCTCAAAGCGATTATGTATTCTGGCCCCTCTGGTTCTGGTTCACTGGGCTCGCCTCGTATACCTGGTGACTTGGGAAATCAGGACCCTGGACTCAGGCTGCTGCTGTTTAATGCCAGGTCAGTTTCCAACAAGGCCCCACTGATCCAGGACTTGATCCTGGAGGAGGGGGCCGACCTGGCATGTATTACTGAAACCTGGCTGGGCCAGGAGGAGGGTCCCCCTCACGGAAATGTGCCTGGACAGGTTTCAGGTACTGCATCAGCCACAAATCCAGGGGAGGGGTGGGGGGTGGCAGTTATTGTCCGTCAAAGCCTTCATCCTTGCAGGATCGCTGCCCCAGAGATTGCCAGATGTGAGTCTCTCCTCTTGAAGTTGGACTCAGGGGTTCAGTCGGGCTTGTTGCTCATGTACCTGCCCCCCAACTGCGTGGCAACAGCCCTGCCTGTACATCTAGAGGCAGTAGCCAGGCTGGTAGTTGAGTTCCTGAGCTTATGGTCCCTCGGGACTTCAACCTTCTGTCCCTTGGTGAATCCTCAGATGCGGCCAGGAGTTCATGGCTTCCATGACAACCATGGACCTGACCTAAGTAGTTCAGGGTCCGATTCATAGAGGTGGACACACACTTGACCTGGTGTTTCGGGGCAGTGGAGACATGATCTGGAATTAAGGGGCATAGTCACTTTTCCCTTGTCATGGTCAGATCACTTCCTGCTAAGGTTGGGCTTTGGGACGCTGACCCCCCGCTGCAGGGAGGCGGAACCGATTAGGTTGTTCCACCCCAGACACCTAATGGACCCTGAGGGGTTTCAGAGGGAGCTTGGGGAGATTCCTCGTACACAGCCCGGCTGAAGCCCTGGTTACTGCCTGCAGTGATCGGGGTGTTGGACCGGGTTGCACCTTTGCGACCTCTCTTGGAATGGATCCCGGAAGGCTCCCTGGTTTACCAAGGAGCTCTGGGAGATGAAATGCCAGAAGAGACATCTAGAGCGATGCTGGAGGGCCAGTAAATCTGAATCCGACCGAACACTTCTAAGTGGCGATAAGGGTGGCAAAGTGTTCGCACTTTTCCACACTTATTGCATCCACGGATTCTCACCCAGCCACCTTGTTTAGGGTGACTCACTATCTCCTTAATCAGGAGGGAGTAGAAGAACCATTGCAGGGAAGAGCTGAGGAATTTGTACAGTTTCTGTCAGATAAAGTTGCTCAGATTCGGACTCTGATTGGGCAAGTCTTACCGAGATGACGGGGGCAGGTCTTAGTCCTGTTGTGTGGAAGGAGTTTGAGCCTGTGAGCCCTGAGGAAGTGGACAGGACCATAGGTGCAATGAGTTCTTCCACTTGTTTGTTGGACCCGTGCCCCTCCTGGCCGGTTTTGGCCAGCAGGGAGTGACACGAGGCTGGCTCCAGGCATTGATCAACGCTTCTTTGAGTTTAGGGATCCTTCCCATGTTCATTAAAGGAAGAACTTGTAAGGCCCCTCCTCAAGAAGCCTTCCCTGGACCCAGCTGAGTTAAAGAACTTTCGTCCAGTCTCCAACCTTCCCTTTGTGGGAAAGGTTGTAGAGAAAGTGGTGGCACTCCAACTCCTGCGGTCCCTGGATGAAGCAGATTATCTTGATCCCTCTCAATCTGGCTTCAGGCCCAGGTATAGCACGGAGACGGCATTGGTCACGCTGATGGATGATATCTGGCGAGCCCGAGATAGGGGTCATTCCTCTATCTTGGTGCTTCTTGACCTCTTGGTGGCTTTCGATACCATCGACCATGGTATCCTTCTGGGGCGACTGAGAGAGTTAGGGTTGGGGGGCACCCTTCTATGGTGGTTCACCTCCTATCTCTCAGATCGCTCACAGTCAGTGTTAGTAGGAGGACAGAGATCAAGCCCTAGGCCCCTAGTTTGTGGGGTACCTCAGGGTTCGGTCCTCTCTACCCTCCTATTTAACATCTACATGAAACCGCTGGGTGAGATCATCCGGCGATGTGGGGTGGGGTATCATCAGTATGCTGATGATACCCAGTTATATATCTCTACCCCGGTGATGCAGTGATGCAGTCAAGGTGATGTCCCGGTGCCTGGAGGCTGTGAGGGTCTGGATGGGAGTTAACAGGCTCAGGCTAAACCCAGACAAGACTGAGTGGCTCTGGGTACTGCCTCCCTGGGACCATGTCAGTTGTCCATCCTTGTTTCTGAGTGGGGAGAAATTGTCCAGTAAATATGATTTACTGCCTCTTCCCAATTTCATCTGGCTGCCCTACCAGATCCAGAAGGAAGGATATGTCATGGATTATGTTGCTTAGAGAGCTATATTTGGCCTGACCTATGCAGTGGGTCTTTTCTGCTGTTGCAGACATGCCATAGGACAATCTCCCACCTGAGTGAGGATCTCAAACTGCTTCTGAGCTTTCAAAGGTCCCCTAGGCCTGGAGATGCTAGCGGATGAGTGAAATAGCCTGGTGGCTCCATTATTTTTATTTTCCCTTCATCTACTATTCTTTGTTTTAGTTTATTTTTTAATATATTTATTAATTGTTTTTAGCTCTGTGGTATGCTGCTCAGAGTGAGATGGGTAGCTATATAAATTGGTTTAATAAATAACAAAAATAAATAAATTGGTTTTAATTGTATAAATGTGATAATAGTATCCAGAACCAGTGTTAATATCAAACAATTTTAGTAATATTAAGTCTAGAACTTAGTAAATAATGAGAAAACATTGTTTTCTTGCAGGCAACTCTTGGAAGCCAAAGATGTATTTAAAGAAAATAATGTACCTATGTATTTTGGGGAGACTAACATAATGCACACATACAACCTTCTGTATCTACTGACTTCAAATTAAACAGGCTGCAAAGACACACATGAAAAACTTAAACAGATTAATAAAGATTAAATATACAAAGACTGAATAAATTGAATAAATGGACGTTTCTGATTCTTTAAGGAATGTTAATTCAACCTTTTTTTTTTGAAGGGAAGAAAATTCACAAGATTTGCTTTGCTTTTAGTATGTAATTTTAAAGTAAAAAACAAACAAACAGAATTGGTGTGTTTTAAATAGCATTTTTTTTCCTTGATAGTAAATAGCACCAATAACAGCTCTATGTGAACAACGCATAGAGTCAGATTGCTAGGAAGCACACTTAAACATTATACAATACAGAAGTTTTCTGTATTTTTTCATAGGTTTCTACATCTTTAATCATAGCATAGCATCATAGGTAGATACTCAATTGGATAATACATTTTCTGGATAGTCATACATAGAATATAATACTTTTACTACACCAGCCAACAGACATAATCCATATAGGAAGGAAGAATACCAGATGTTCCCTGCAAAAAAGTGACATTTAGTAGTTGTCAGGATTTTTGTAGCATAGATCTATAGCTTTAGTCATCGATAAAAGCTATTGCCAAACTGACTGTCTATAAATTTGGGCAGGAAGTTCACCAGGGTTTGATGGGAAACAACTCTGTAAACGCTCTTAGAAACAGGGTGTCAAACTCGCGTCATCACAGTCGCATCACATAACGTATCGGGATTTTTTCCCCTTTGCAAAGCCAAGTGTGGGCATGGCCAACATCCAGACCACGGGCCATGAGTTTGACAGCCCTGTGTTAGAAGAAAACAAAGCCTACTAAGTTACTAAAGTAAAGCAACCAATATCTCACCTCCAATATCTCACCTCTCATCAACTCATGGTTCTTGATGAAACATATTTGCTGTTGTAGGATGACCATATTAAACAAACAAACAAAAATATGTAATATTACAAATTATCTTCAGGTGCAATTTGAAAGACAAGTTAATAGCTACTGACATTTCTTTTGCTGCCTTATTAAAAGTGCAGAAGTTCTTTAGGTTTCTGATTTGCTCTCATTATATAAGTCTTGTAAATTATAGAGTTTGAAATCAATTTCATCACAGTATTTTTATATTTATATTGAGAGGATATATACTTAAAATACCTATATTCCCTACTTCATGTATAATTTTAATTATATGCTTTGTCATAGTATTTTGTAGTTAGGATACAATAATAATAATGTTTAACTTTTTTTCAGTAATTGATAGATGACAGCCGATGGCAATTTATTTCATGCCTGATGTGTGGTAGCTGACAGAAAAGTATTCAATGTCAGATATTTTAAATTCAGTATTTTATTTGAGAAATATCTATCAGGCCTGGTCAAACCTTGGCAATTTAAGTTATTCCTTCATTTAATTAGTTTAATTTATACCTTTTATAAGAATAGAACCTAAACGATCAGAAGATCACTTTTCTTCATTCAAGGGTAAATCTGATTGATGATGCTTCATTTAAAAGTCATAACTTGCGTAAAAAAATGAAAAATAAAATACCTGAAAACACTGACATATGTCGGGATTGTATTTTGGTATAATAAATTGTCAATTTCAGAAGTTTAGTGACTTCTAATTAAGTTATAAGAGGAAGAAGACACTTGTCTTAACTACCATTTTCATCATCTAGCAACAAACACACTTGATTTCAAACACTTTGTTTGCTTATGTTGTCCAGCTCTTAAACCGCTGCTTTATCCTTACTTTGCATATCACTTTGCTAGAGATTTCCCAGTTCTGTTCATTTCAGAGCACATGTTCTCAAATTCTGTCTCTTGGATTAGGCCACATCTTGTGTTTGCAGATACCAGGAGATTGGTCTCTCTGGCAAGATTAACAAATGCAGCAGCTGGAGCTAAGTACGTTGGGCACGAATCCAACACCTATTAGAATAAATATAAACCTTTACTTTTTCCTCATTGGGCACCGGATCTATAGTACTGCACAAATGTATTCCTTACTCTGCATCTAAAAATGATGCAAACAGCTTCAGCACCACCGACTGCTTTTTCTCCATTGTGGCCTGTTAATTTGTCCATTTGAACTCATGTATGCATCTGGCGTGCATTTAGTCCAGATAAATGTATTTTCTACCCTACTTTAAACTGTAGGATATTTAAGACAATGGAGGCTAGTCAAATCAAGCTTAGGTTTATATTATCCCCAATAAAACAAAGTATTTAGTAGCGGAAATACTTTTATGCCAGGAGCTTAAAAGTTTTACTTGCCTATGAACTGCAGTTGATGTTCTTGAAGGACACAGAATTTCCAAGCTTCCCCTATCCCCTTTGGGGAAGATGATTGCTTTTGGAGGAGGAAGATATTTTCTAGTTATTAGGGCTGCACATATCTTCAAGGAATTCAAAGCAAAGCTATCATCCTACTTCATTTTATCTTCTCCAAATGATCTGCTGACAGTGCTAATAATTGGAAAAGGCTTCTGCAATAACAATGAAGATTGTATACAATCTGTGGATAATGACCGCCTCTGCTATAATTAACTGACAAAATTCTGTAATGCTGTAGTGGGATAGACTGGGCAGGGAATTGGACTCAATGATGCTACAACTCTATGATTCCTCAGCTAGCAGGCAAAGAGATTAACCAAATGATTAGCCATTTCTTAGGGATCAGACAAGAAAGCTATAATTTGGAAAGCAAACTTTATTTATTGACCATTTGCATAAACTTTAGGAAACTTGGAACTTGGAGATATATAAAAGGAAACAATAAAAGCTCTTCTCTCAGATTATTTAATTTCTAGAAGCAGAAAAATTATAGGCTCTATGAGTGTGGCTGAGCAAAATTAACTGTTGTTCCTTTCAAGCAAAATAATCCTGGTAAGAGAGGAGCCCTAGGCCTCCGAGCCCAATTCAAGGTGCTGATTATGACCTTTAGAGCCCTACATGGCTCAGGGCCAGGTTATCTGTGGGACCGCCTCCTACCACCATTTGCCTCCCAGTGCCCAGTTAGATCACACAGGGTTGGGCTGCAAAACAATGTAAGCTGGCGGGCCCACGGGGGAGGGCCTTCTCTGTGATGGCTCTGACCCTATGGAACGATCTTCCCCAAGAGATCAGGACCATCTCCAGCTTGATACCTTTCTGCAAGGCACTCAAGACCTGGCTGTGCTGGCAGGCTTGAGGTTGAATCATATGTCGAGATAATGTTTTTTTATGCTTTTTAACCTGTCGATGTTGTTTTAATATGTTGTATGCCACCCGGAATCATTCGGAAGTCGGGCGGCATATACATTTTATTAAAGATTAGTTTGCTCTGAATCTTGAACCACTGCGGAAAATCCATTTCAGGGAAGTTTAATGGGAAATTCACTGAAAAACTATGTTTCTATCCCCCAACTTCCAGGATAATTAGCTGGTGTTTTATCCTATGAAAAAATGGCTATTTTGTGTGCCCAATAGTATACTGATTTATTTATTATTAATTTGTTACCATCTTATTTACTATTCCTCAATAGAACTTAACATGACATACATTACTATATTCTCAATTTTATTCTCTTTCTTCTATCATACTTCCTTCCTACAGCGTGCATTCATAATTAAGTACAGTCCTATATTTTTTGCATGGAATATATAACATTAAAGATAAAAAATAATGTTCTGAATTTTTCTTTTTTTAACACTTCAGTTTTAAACAAATAAACAGTCCTTGGCACCATTTGTAGTAGAGCCTAGTGAATAATTCACAATGAATAATTGATTTGTTGAGTATAGCCAGTTTTTTGGCTTATGCAATTTCCATGAGCAGATGGAGACTGAAATGAATATATTTGTTTTTCAAATTTGTTTGATACTTTTTCACTACCATGCTTGTTTTTATTTTACATTTTTTTATAAATATAAGTTTTTATTATATGGATTGATGGTGAGATTCATAAGGCATACTTGGTTTGCACATTTTAAAATAAATATAATTACTTTTTTTTCTTCTGATTACATTATTGTATAAAATAATATGTTGAAAAAGTTGCAACTAACTGGTCTAAAGGTTGATTTTAAATCCTGCCATTGTGAACATGTGTGATATATACTAAATAGCAATCATTTTAGTACAGATGAATGAACCAAATGTTTTAAAAGAATAAAGTTACTCAGAGCAAATTGTTGCTCACTGAGATGAAAACTGAGACAAACTTATATGGGGGATTTTTGTGTTGCATTATGTATTTAAAACTCCAAAGTTGCTAGCATATCAATGTATGCATGGAAAATTCTACATATACCTTACTAGTTTGTATTAATATACTGTATCATTAACACATACAGAACCTAAGAGGTCTAGCAGGTTCCCAAAATCATGTCATAGATATTGGAAAACTGATTTGCTGATATAAAATTTCCAGAACAATAACAAAAAAGAAACTGGAATGCCATACAGAATTAAGATAGTAATTAAAATATTCTGAGTGAATGAGATGCCAATTAGTTTTACAGCAAGAAGTTCTATGTAGAATTATCTAAGTAAGCACATGAAGGTTATTCAATATGTTGAGTGACTGTCCTATCCTTCTGATTATGTTATTTGATGTTCAGGGAATTACTGCCTCTCCTCAGTTGCTCAGTTTCCTATGGTGTTACATGGGACTCATTCAGATTGTAATGAACTTCCTTTGCTCCGCCACAAGATTCAAATGCTTCAAGGCAAGTCACAGAAGCCCTTTTGCTGCAGAAAACTTCTAGAAGTTTATTGACAATAATGAACTATCTCAGTAGCAATAGCTCTTAGACTTATATACCGCTTTATAGTGCTTTACAGCCCCCTCTAAGCAGTTTTACAGAGTCAGCATACTGCCCCCAACAATCTGGGTCCTCATTTTATTGCCTCCAACAATCTGGGTCCTCATTTTACCCACCTCAGAAGGATGGAAGGCTGAGTCAACCTTGAGCCTAGTGGGATTTGAACTGCCAAATTGCAGGCAGCCGATAGTCAGCAGAAGTGGCCTGCAATACAACACTCTAACCACTGCGCACTGACGCTCTCAGTACATAGTAGATGACAATCTCACTACATAGTAGTTGACAATTTATTCAATCAATATTGGCCAACAGTGCAACAAAACAAAACCTTTATTTGGTCAAATACAGATATTTTCCTAGATAGGGGAATGGCTGTAAAGAAACCTTTCTATTCCAGAACCCAACTTCCCTTCTTTTTCAGGAATAGGGACAGCCACAAAGTACTATAGAAGTGAGCCATCCTACAATATAGCAATAGCACTGTATTTATATACCACCTATCAGGGCTTGCAACCCTCTCTAAGCGGTTTACAATGTCAGC
>JANHJO010003222.1:418461-428993 GCA_032468235.1 Pseudoxyrhopus heterurus
AAGCTTAAATGGACTCCGGGGGATGGTAGAGGACAGGAAGGCCTGGAGGAACATTGTCCATGGGGTCGTGATGGGTCAGACATGACTTCGCAACTAACAACAACAATAACAACAACAACAATTTCAAATTTATTTTTTAGCCTACATAAGCTGGCTGCCATGCTACAATAAGATTTAGAACCCACACATATTGCAGTCATTCTAACTCTATGAGAAACAGAGCAAACTAGGGAGTATGGGTTGCAGGGTGGGTGGGTGGGAATGAAAAAAGGAACAAGTAGTGTAGCATAAATGACTTAGAGATGACTGGAATTCAACAGGTGAGATTCAACTCACTTCAAGTGAAAACAATGTGAATTTATCTTTGCCCATTTCAGTATTTCAGAATCTATGTGTTATTTTGCCATTTCCCCTTCTCTTTGCCCATCTGATATAGAATTCATTTCTTTATGCCAGTTTGTCAATAGTAAGAACAGCTCTATTTTAAGAGAATTAATTCTTTTCAAGTTCTTTATTGTGTCAACAAAGGGGAAAAAAAAGCATTGTTATCTTGTCCTGAATGCATGAGTGGAAACAGGCTTGATGAAAAGGATGCCGGTAGAAAAGCTCTAGTAAGCACAGCATAAGGACTCCCTGCTACTGAGCACAGGATAGATGGTTTTGACAGGACCCAAGCGAGGGATTGTAAGATGGTTCCTTGCCATGTGTTATTATTTATTACACTGAAATGTTCTCTCAAGATTGTCAAAAATAGCCAAGGTAGTGTCAAACATGCTTAGATGTCAGCAGCAAAAAGAACCTGTTGACCTCCGATGTTGTTGGCTAGAAAAAGAACTATAAAAAGTGCTTCAGGAAAACTCTGTACTTGGAATTTTTATATACTGACCTTTATTCTAAAATCAACAACCCTGTGAGGTAATTGGTATAGTGACCCAAAATCAGACTGACCTTCTTTTGCGGAGGATGAAGTTGAATCTGGGTCTCCTTACTCTTAATTCAGCACCTTATCCACTGTATCATACTAGCTTTCAGGTATATTTTGGAAACATGCACAAAAAGGAGAGAACACTTATTAGGGTACTGCCATCAAGTGTAACACAAAACAAAACCAAAGTAAAAAAATGTTTTATAAATAGTTGTAGACAGAGATAGATACAAATACTGCTAATTTTGGCTAAGATGAGCTAACATTGACAAGAACGTATAGCAAAATGAAAAAAAAAACTAATGCAAAAATAGAAATAGATGGTTAGTGTACGAAGAGTCAACACTAAGCAGAGGAATAAACATTAAGACAATTTGAATTATAGAATCATACATTTATTTGTGTTTTTTTTTCTTCTCAAGTAGACAAATATGTTCCTTCTATTAGGAATACTTGAAAAATGATGCATACTGAGTAGTACTGGAGCATGTTTCTAGTATGATTTACTACAATAGCTCTGATACAGCATCAGTCTAGAGCACTGTGGGAATGGCACACTATAGCCAGACCATGATCTGTTGGTGCTGCTGCTTCCAAGAAAGCCTGCCAAGGTCCATTAACAGAGAAAAGGGCCAGCACAGCAATCTTGCCCTCGTTCTGTTCAGACTTGGCTTTGGCAACCTTCTTTTGGCATATGTGGTCACAAATGCTGAGGCTTCTTCAGTTTCTCTATGCAGTAATCCACAATTTGATCTGATAAATAGAGCCCAAACAAATAAAGGTTATTCAGGAGTTCAGAGAGGAGGAGGAACTTCTGTGATCTATTTGAACTTCCAAGTCTTTTTTTTAGGTATCCAATACTAGTAATCACAAACTTTTATACTACCTCAAAAGTCACCACTAGCCTCTAGCACTCTTGCAACAAAAGATTTCTTCCTTTTGAATTTTCTTGGGTTACCACCTTGTAAAATTCCCATCAGTCTGAAATCTTATGGCAAGCCATATACAAATAACAAAAGAAAGTTTTTTTGTACTCATGCACCAACCTCAACCTATTGAGCATTTAAAAAAAAAGTAATGAAAGCAAGAAAAAGAAATGTTTCTCCCTTAGATTTCAAGATTCAGATAAAGCAAAAAAAAAAAAAGGCCTTCAGCTTTCACTATAATAATGGTTTAAATAATATCTCTGAAGGCTTGAAACTATTTTGCAAGATTCTATGATCAAAATAACCTGACTAACCTGCACTGTGAAAGAACTTGATATAATTACTGCTGTCACAGAAACAAGAACACTAAAGTATGTTTAAGGAGACAGAGGTTGTCCTGGACTGAATTAATTATTATTTGAATGCTTTGTTAGTAAGATATGTTCAGGTTCATCCAATATATTAACAGTGAATTGATTTGTTAAAAAAAATCTAGCACAATTCCTGATAGGAACAAGCATGGAAATTTGGAATTCCAGATAAAATGCATTGCCCCTGAAATGGTAAACTATTGTTGAAGAGTAACTTCAACAAGCCCCTCCAGTAATTCAACTGTGAAATTTGCTTTTAAATCACCTTCTTATGTGTGATGTTAGATTACAATGAAACTTCGGTGACCACTTCACATTACGATAAAAAATTCCAACCGAGTTTTGAATCAGTTCCCAACTCAAAACGCAGTTCATGAACAAAAAACGGCATGGAAAGATTCCTTTCTGTGCCGTTTTCCCTTCTGCACATGCACAGAATTGTCTGCGCATGTGCAATTCGGTCGCTTCAGAACACAACCGAATCAGTTCATGCCTGCAGTCCGGGAACGGATTGCGGTTGCGAACCGAGGTTTTACTGTACTATGATTTCAAAATCTCAGAAATGAGATTCAACCACACATGCTACAATCTAAACCCAAAATTTCTGTGCTTACAAACCATGGCCCCAGACAAATAAAACATATAATTGCTTAATTCACAGAGCATGCTAAGATAACGATTGGGTTACATGGATCACATGGATAGTGCCTGTTCTGAGGTAATTAGGAAATGTCAGTGAAATTTCATGGTAATGGCCTTTTCTGCTAATATGAAACAACAAACAAAAAGGGACACATTCATAAAAATTTACTTTCTCTTTATAGAAATATATATTTTGATATCTTTCTGCTTCCCATTTCTTTAGTTTTTAGAAACAGATTTAAAGCACCATTCAACAGTTCCCACACAGAAAAGAATGAAAGTCTTCCTAACATTATATAGTTCTTGGGCAATCTGAGGGTTGTTCTGAGGTCACAAGAACAAAAGATTAAGACAGAAAAGAGAATTGTGAGGTGACACAATGGATTGTAACATAAGTATTAGCCCCAAGGCATTTTGTTTCCTTAACCTTCCACACATTCCTTCCACTGAAATAAATCAATTGATAAGTCATGGAGCAGACTACTTGTACCCCTCGAATTACAATGGTTCATTTAGTGACTGTTCAAAGTTACAACGGCACTGAAAAAAGTGACTTGTGACCATTTTTTCACACTTATGACCATGGTAGGATTCCCATGGTCATGTGATTTACATTTGGATGCTTGACAACTGACTCATACTGTATTTATGATGGTTGCAGTGTATTGGGGAGGTCATATGGTCCACTTTTTGACCTTCTGACAAGCAAAGTCTTAAGGGGAAACTAGATTCAGTTAACAACCCTGTTTTAATCACTGCAGTGATTTAACAGATGCAGTGTCATTTAACAAATGTGGCAAGGAAAGTCATAAAATGGGGCAAAACCCCACAAATTTCTCACTTAATAACATATATTTTGAGCTCAATTATGATCCTAAGTTGAGGACTATCTGTACATACAAGAGGCATTTCACTGGACACTTGGGACTCACAAATCTGCCTTCCAACAGTTAATGGGTGGGACAACTAAAAAAGACCCAATTTTATGACAAAGTCACTCTAGAATGAGGAAAATCACAATCTAAATATAAATCCAAAAAATAGCCAAACCACATATAGAGTAAGAAAAGTCAATAATCTATTAAAGATGCTTGAGCTATTTGCTCTTTTTGAATTATGAAGTAAACTTATTTATTTATTTATTTATTATTAAGATTTATATGCCGCCCTACTCCCGAAGAACTCCAGGTGGCTCACAACATCTCAATTAAAATACATTAAAAACAGTTAAAACATTAAAAAACATTCAGTAAAAGCCTTAAGTTACATACTTTATTCATCTAGGACTAAATCAAATTTCTAATGTAGCTATATTTCAAACTTCTCCAAATTCTAGAAAGGATTGTTAGCAGAAGAATATGTATTTTAAACCTTTTTTTTTAAGGTGCCAAAATCCACCTTACAGTTTCTCAAAGTGATGTCGTCCCTTGGAAAAAAAATCTTTCTATTTTCTATCTAAATTTTTTAGGTATTTGCGATTGCTATTGGCTGTGTTTTTCAACTTATTTTTTTGTTGGAAATAGGAGGCAATGTTTCCATTGGTGTTGCAATTTTCTGTGTTGTATCTGTCTATCACCCTGAAACCTCCTGGCTCTTCACACTTCCTAATCTGATAAAGCCCAATCACAGGCATTCCCCGAAATGCTTTTTCTTGAGTTCTAACTGAAATGTAGGCACAATGACCTAGCGATTAAGATGCTTGTTGACTGGAAGGTCGGCAATTTGAGAGCCAAGTACTGTATGACAAGGAGAACTCCTTTTCTTGACCCAGCTCTTGCCAACCCAGCAGTTCAAAAGCATGCAAATGCAAGTAGATAAATAGATACCACCTCGATGGAAAGGTATCAGTGTTCCAGGTGTCTCAGCATATAGTCATACTGGCCACATGGCCATGAAAGCATCTTCAGACAATGTTGACTCTATTGGTTAGGAAACAGATATGAACACCCCCCTCCTCCCGCCCCAGAGTTGGATCCAACTGATCAGGAGAAACCTTTACTTTTTTAAAAAAAGTCAGGGAAGTTACATGCTATTATAGAAAAGATTACAGAATGGAAAGCAGGCAATTTACATATTTCATTTGCCACTCTTAGCTAAATAAGTGCAAGTATGTTATACTCCATTCTTTAAAGATTCACTGAAATTCCCTTATATTTGAGGGAAAAGAAACTTCTTCTTACAATTGAATAGAAATGAGCAGGAGAGGGAGAAAAGCAGATTTTTTTTTCTGTATATCTTGTTTACTTTTTAAAAAAATATATATTAGAAAAGTGGAGGGACTTCCTAGAACTGAATATTCATTCAAACATTTCCATAATGAAATTGAAATGTCAAAAGAAGCCATAGAAATAAAGGTATTAGTTTTGGTGGAGAGCTCATACTAATGACACTAAGGTTGTCGTCATGTTTAAACATGGATTTGATCTGAGGTCTGCATTTTCTTTGTTTTTTATGTTTTAACAGGAAACAAGTCTAATGCATGTCAAAGTCCACTTAATGCATACTGCCCAGTAGACTCCTGGTTTTTTTTATTATTATAATACTGAAATCTATTAGCACTAATGGTAGTTCCCTATCTTTAAAAAAAAAACTGAGGGAAAGAACTAATACCTTAAAGTGCTTACTTGGAGGGACATTATCTTCCCTCAAAATCTTCCTTGAAATGGTTCTTTTTTAATCAGTTCACTGCATATTTTCATAATTAAAATTAAAAAGCAAGATCAGCGATCACACAATGTGTACAATGCAAAAAGATACAGTATGTTTGAATCCGCAGTGATCAATACTGAAGGTGAAGAATATGAATAGTGGTTTTAAACCCACACACATTGGGAAACCTCATACGAAAAGATACAAAGGAACACCTAAAATATGAGGATTTTTGTGCAGTTTTAGGAAGCAGCAGGCAATAATAAAATCTAACCAACATGATCCTTTCTTGCTATACAATTTTTCCTGCATTTACATAAAATAAAAGTCAGCCATAAGAGAGTTGGTATTGTGTGTCTTTAGAACAAAACTCTGAGATGGCTTTCTCTACCCTGAAATTTAACAAATTTCTAATTCCTTATCACAGAATGAAAAACAAAACCAGAACTCAAATTAACCTACCCAGCTGTAACAAACAGTTTTGTTTAATCAGAGACATACTACTGCATCTTCTTAATCCCACCAGTGCTTAAACTGCTTTGCAGTTTCTGTGGGTCATGTACATATTCCATATTTTTTTTATTAATTCCTAATTAAACACCGAATGCTGCTAAGAGAATTGCATAAGAAGGTAAAAAGAGCTCCACTTGAACAGACTGAAAAGTTAGTATACTGTTTCCTTCAATAGCCATATTTAGGCTTCCAGAGACAGTTCCAGAATAGAATGAAACAATAACTTGTAGAGATTTGATATCAATATCCAATATTTAGAGGTATTTATGGACTCCAAATATGGAAATTTCATTAGCTGTCATGAATCATTTACATGGATACATACTTCTTCCATAAATTTCTTTGTTCCTTAAAAAAATGTTGACCACTGTTGAACAGTATTTCTTTTTGCCTGTCTGTTCTGAACTTATGTCCAGTTAATTTCCCTGAGGTTTCTTTTAAATTATTATCAGAAATACGAAGGAAGAAGTCTATTCCTTCACTGGATAACTTTAAGACTTTATGAATATATTTTCTACCTTTAATTTATTATTTATTTGTTTAATTTATATCCCGCTTTGATCATTTCTACCAGTATAAACAACTTAAGGCAGAGAGCATAGCCAATACTTCTTTCTTCTTTTAATTTCCTTACAAGAACAACTTTGTGAGGTGAGTTGGGCTGAGAGACAGTGACCAGACCAAAGTCATTTAAATAAATCTTATACCCTTAAATAAAACAGTTCTCTCTTGTTTAATTTATGATTGTCCAACCTTCTGTTCCTTTCCTACCATAGTAGTAGTGCAAGATTGGAAGACATGCAGAATCCTGGCCTATATAATCACCCAGAGTGGGACACAACTGAATGGATAACATCATCATCATATAACATTCTACATATAATTCCACCATAGTATACTTAAAGATGTTAAGATACAGTATTACAGTATATTTTATTCTTTTTCTTAATATCTATCAATATAAAGCTTGTACTTTTCACTTCCATCACATCTATATCTATAAAACAGAGTGTGTGTATGTACTGTATGTTTGTGGGTATGTCCCGAATAGGCTCCTCCACCCCTGCACCAATCACGCCCAAACTTTGCATACACGTTCTTTACATTTCTGAGATGAACACTGGAGGGGGCGGTCGCGAATGCGAACAAGGGGTCTTTGCCCCCCCAAACAATTGCCAAACTGCCCACCCCCACCCACAATATACTGCACATGTGCAGGGCTCTACACACTGCGCATGTACAGGGATCTCTGCTGTGTAGCCGCACAGGCCTCTGGCACTACAGCCCTTCCAGATCAATATACAGGCACCGCTCACCAGAAGGAGGCAGTAGCGGCATGATCTTCACCCTGGTACACCCAAAATACTGCTGGGCCTGCAGCAACCTGCCCAGGTGAGGTTAGAAGTGGGACAGCTCCACGGCTGGGCTGCTCAGGTGGCGGCCGGCTGGCACAGCGACTTAGGAGCCATCGGCCCAGAAGGCCTCACCGGGGATGGAGAATGGCTTCAGCAGAGATGGAGCACGCAGTGGCCCAGGAACAGCCAGCGGCCAAGGCAGCCTGACCAAGGATGGAGGAGCCAGTGGCCCAGGCAGCCTGAAGCAGGACGCCTTCAACGGGGATGGAGAAAGCAGCGGCCCAGGCGCCCTAAGCAGGGATGGAGAAATAGGAGGCAGAGGCACTGGCAGCACCCATGCAGGAAGCACTGGCAGAAAGGACGAAGGGTCCAAGGGACAGCAGCGGGACCGGAAGAGGCTACAGGAAGCTGCAGGGAACACCTTACCCTGCCTGGGGCCAAGCAGCAGGATGGGTGTGAAGAAGGAGGCAGCAGTGGAGGCAGCAGGGGGGATGGAAGGAAAAGGTGGAGGCACCAGCAGCGAACATACAGGAAGCACTGGGACCAACGACGGAGGAGCCAGTGGACGACTATACCCGGGCGAAGCTGGGTAATCAGCTAGTAATACATAAAGTTCTCAGATTTGTTCCCTAGTCATAGCCAAATTCATATTCCAGTCACTCCTGCCAGGAAATGGAACTAATGCATCAAAGAAGGTACTCAGTGTAGATTCTATACTTTCTCTTGTCAACTGTTATTTTAAATTGATTATGAAGAAAAGTAATTTATCTTTTAACTCTCAGATATCCAGGTCCACCATTTATCCCTTCCCCAATAAGTGTGGGAGGTAAACATATCTAGCATGTGCTTGCAGAAAAAGAATAAAAATGAGTAACGATGAATACCGAGCACAACTGAGAATTTGTTGTAAGAAATTAAGCATACCAAATGTGAAGGGATATGAAATGTGGTGTACAATTGAAATGAGATCATTCTCATTTGCTGCTGCTTACAAGATTATCTTTTCAATTCTGTTTTATTTAGCAAGCACTATTCATTCACACACAAATCTAAAATCAACCAACTACTTCCAGAACGAACAACAAACTTGGGTTTAACTAGATGAAATGAAATTATTTTGTGGCATAATGAAGATGATGATGATATTCAAGGAACCCATAGGAGCTAGAAGGCCAGAATTGCTTTCTTCTTCATACCAATTTCATTTCCCCCCATTCCTAATGTCTTTTCTTCTCTACATTTAAGCTTTCATCACCTTTATTCTCTCTCTTCTTTTTCTGCTTTCTCTTCCACTTGCTGTTCTTGTTTTTTTGACAAAACCCATGCTTTTTTCCCATAAAAACTCTAAATTATGTAAAATGATATCTGTTAAATATTGTAATAAGGCACTCAAATGAACTGAAATGTTGAAGTGCATTTCAGTTCCATAGAGACCCAGGCTTTTCCAAGTAAGGAAAAAGATAGATAAAACTTAGTGACTTCCACCAGAAAAAGATCTATAGAATTGCCAAGAATCAGACACAATTAAACAGATACTGTAGCATCATAACCTGTGGCTACTAGTGTATAAAAGGTGGTGCTATCTCGATTGGACTAATAAATTGTTTAATAATAGCTTTCACTTTGCTCCTCCTTTTAATTCTGGACAAAAAAGTTGTTTCCTCAATTAATGGGAAATTAACATTTTATGCACCTGGGAACTTATCTATTCCCTAAATCTATTATTTTATAAGGAAAATACTTGCATATATAACAATGGACAGATGAAGCTAAATTTTAAAATTCCTAGCCTTCCTAGTCTATATAGACCATCAATAATACTTAGAGGTCTGAACTATTTAAATCATATAACTTTCGACCCTGATGAAATGGACTGAATAAAAAAACAAATAGAAATGTAGTTCCCAATAGATTCAGAAGCTAACAACTGGGAAATATGGCGGCCATTTAGAGTAAACTTCTCTCATTAGGAATACCCTAATCTCCCATACCTGGAACTAGGAGGCCCAGCTCACTATAACTCATAGCAACAGCAATAGCAATAGCATTTAGGCTTATATATCACCCCATAGTGCTTTACAGCTTTGAGTCATTTCCAATGTAGAAATATTATTTGAATATTACTTCCAATAATCTGGGTCCTCATTTTGCCAACTTCGGAAGGATGGATGGGTGAATCAAATTCAGAGTGTAACACACTTTGCATAGAGCTGCCCCTGAAGACCATTCAGAAACTCCAACTGGTGCAGTATGAGGCCACATGGGTAGTACATGTTACTAGATACACGGCACATGTGAGCTGCATGAGCTGCACTGGTTACTGATGTACTTCTAGGTGCAATTCAAAGTGCTGGTTACATATAAAGCCCTACATAGTTTGAGACCAGGATACTTGAGAGATTTTTTTTGCAAGACTCTACCTGTCCGACCAGGTTGAGAAGAATAGCCATGCTGCAGATCCCATTAGACAAAAAATATTGGCTGGTGAGGACCAGAAGACAAGCTTTTTCTACAGTGATCCCTGCTCAATGGAACATACTCCCTTCAGAGATCAGAATGGCCCCAACCCTGTTAACCTTTTGTAAGGCCCTAAAAATCTGGCTATGTTCCTGAGCCTAGGGCACTGAATATGTCAAGGGGTCTTGTTTCCTGACTATATTGCTAACTGTCCAAATATCTTGTTCTTATGTATATTTAATTTGGACGTTTTTAGTGTTTTTATTGGTTGTACTAGTTTTATTGTTTTAAAATGTTTTTAATATTTTAACTAATAATTTTTAATTGTAAGCCAACCAGAGTTATTGTTTGAGATGGACACCAGTAGAAATTGAATAAATAAATGTATATATAAAATCTCACAAAGTCAGGTCTGCGGCCCATCCCAGTGAGTGTTTTTCTCCAGTTCTATCTGGAAATATCATGACTGAACCTGGAACTTTCTGAATGAGAACCTGGCATTCTCCTGTTGAACTATGCTCACTCTCCAAAGGACTGAGGAATGAAAAATAGCAATAATTAAAACTACACAAAAAGATCCATTTTCCAAAGAAGTCCAAAAACTTGGCTGTCTTTTGAAAGAAGTACCGTATATACTCGAGTATAAGCCGACCCGAGTATAAGCCGAGGTCCTAATTTTACCCAGGAAACCTGG
>JANHJO010003225.1:17323-40362 GCA_032468235.1 Pseudoxyrhopus heterurus
CAATTTCTTCGTCCTCAGGAAGTTTGGTTGTGAACCGAGGATTTGATTGTGAACCGAGTCAAACATTTAGCTGATTTTTTGGTTGTGAACTGAAGCGGTTGTGAACCGAGGTTCCACTGTACTTTTTTTACTTTGCCAATTATACAGAATAAACGGATTCAGGAATATAATTAAAAGCCTGTAATTGCAAAATACAAATATTACTGTACATAGATTTTTATAGTTTTGAAAACTAAAAGATATCAACTATAATATTAATGTCAGCTTTGAAACGGATTAGGCCTGTTGCAGCGTTTTTCTGCGTTTCTCAGCTTGACACACTTCAGTGGGAGGAGGGAGCTCTGGAATATCAGACCAGGCATTAACAACTTACTATCTCATGGGAACCAAGGTCATCCCAACAGGTGCTGGCCAGAAACTGGAAGAGATTACCAAGGAGATGCCGGAACATCTAATTGGACAGCATAACCCGTGACAAGGAGAGAGGGAGCTGTCTAATCTTTAATTATACTGAAAGTGCAGAAAATAGCTAGAGCTGGTTTGTTTTTCAACCATGCTGAAATGATGTACTCAATAAAGCAGTTGAGAAAGCTAGAAGTCTCAGAGTGCTGAATTGGTTGGGTTCATTACTCGGAACCTTGACAATTACCATATTTTTCGCTCAATAAGGCACACTGGACCATAAGACACACCTAGGTTTAGAGGAGGAAAACAAGCAAATTTGGAGCAGCAGTGTAGTGAGGGCAGGAGGCAGAGCCTGAGAGGACCACAGATAGGTATCCTCTCATGCGCCAGCTCTGCCTATTGACTCCTGCACTGCGGAAAAGAAACAGAAGAGGCGGGGTTCAGCACTGTAAAAGGACCCCGCCACCGCAGCCTGGCTGCTATTCACCAAAGTGCCGCAAAGGACTTTGGGGGGGGGGAGGAGTGTCTTATGGAGCAAAAAATATGGTAATTTGATTAATTATTCTGGGTTCTATTTCAGAATAAGAAATATTGGTCAAAAGATAAAACAATGGGACTGGGACATCAGAAAATTACATAATTTTGGAAATGAAATGTTTAAAATATCAAATAAATACTTTGATTAAAGGGTATTAACATTCTGGCTTACTTGGATTGCAAACATCCAGTAGATAATTATTTCTGTCTTTGAGGCTGAGACCTCCAGCACTGCATTCATAAGCTTACAAATATAGTCATACCTTGGTACTTGACTGCTTTGAAACTCGTTGAATTTGATATTCAACATATTTTGAGAAGAAAATTTTATCCCGGTACAGTACTTGTCATTTGTTTGGTATTTAATGTGCAAGCTAAAACTTGTCATTGTCGGTTGCCTCATGACTCTTTACTCTTTCCAGCCAAAACAAAGGGTCATGCGTTAGTCACACGGTAGCTCTCGCCCTTTGCACATCCCCTTGCACTCTTTGTTTCTGTTATTTTGTGCATTTTTGCACTTTTTTTCTCATTAGCACAGGTAAACTGAAGTTTTTATTTTATTTAATAAAATATTTATTTATTTATTTATTTTTAGGTTTATTTCTCATATAATAAAATACAACCCTATCATTTTACATATTGCCTTAAAATGTGCGTTGTCTTTGGTTTGGAAATACATTAAATTTATTTACATTATTCCTTAGAAAAATTTGGTACTTGTCATTTTAGTTCTTGTCCTGCCTCCCGGAACCAATTAACAATGAGTACCGAGTATACTACTATATTGATGAACACCTCTCTTGCCCTTTGAAAATATCAACCATATAGTCCATCCAAACTCATATTTAGAAGCAAAAGTAAGAAAATATTGGCACTCTCCAATTCTGTTTAAAGTTTGTTATTAATATCTGCCACTGTTTTGTTTTGAGTTTCAAACTCACACGCACAGTTGCTAGATGAAAACAACAATTTACTCAAGGCTGAGTAGATAAACAGCTTACAAGGAAAGGAATGTAGATCAGTGCAATCTCTTGAGAAAGACAATTATCCTGAATAGTTTTGCTTCCAGCAAGCAGAAGAAAAGTCAAAATGTAGCCCAAAGTTCAGAAAACCAGGTTTGTCATCCAGTCCAAAGGTCAACGTTTCAGGTTTGTTTTACACAATTCACAGAACTGACAAACCAGAGCAGCAGATCAGATGGTTGCTTCCAACAGAGAAACTTGTTTCAGTGCTGCTTTTTAACTGAGGCTGCAACTAACTATCTTTAATTAGGATAGTTCTCTCTTGCTTGGCAAGGCATCTCATTGAGCATTTTTCCTCTGCTTTCCACTCTACTCACCAGTCCAAGGGCCTGGGGATCTATCTCATCAATCGACTGCTCCAAATGTTCTGATAGGGCCTGTGTGTGATCAGCCTCAGGTGATCCTTGGCTTGATGTCTCCTGAGGCTGGCATTCCACTGATTCAGCTCTAGCAGTTTCTTCAGAGACAAGAATCCTGGATCATTACAGCCACTATGAAAAATAGTAACTAAATTAATAGGAAGAGTATTTTTTTAACAAATCTCATTCAGTTTTGTTTTGCTTCCAGGCTGAGTTGAACAGCCAGGTGAATTGACTAGGGTTTATTCTGCAAAAAAAAAAAAAATAGAATAAGCAGATAAGGCAATTTGAGGTGAAATTACCTGATGACCATATGTGGTATGGCAGCTGGTTTAGTGAATGGGTTTACCACAGTCAATCTGTGCTTGTGCCCATGACACTCAAAATTGCAAATTCACTCACATCATTTAAAGCTGAAAAATGCTGCCCTTGTGTTAATTAGTGTATTATATGTGCTCACTACTGTTGATATTTTCAAAAGGGGGAAAAAAGCCCTACAGGGACCCTCAGCCTCAGGTGTTATTCCTGTTTTTCCTTACTGCCCAGCTGATTGATATATTCAAATAGCTATTTAACAAGGGAGAAACTACTACCTTGACAAAACTACTTTTTGCTACTTTCAACAATTAAGTTGCAGTAAAGAGCCAACTGTTTTCCTGCCTCTTTTCTTCATTTAATGTATATTCTTCTTGAATCTATCCCACTTACCCTAGCCTGCCAACTCGCTATTTCCATAGTTCTGAGCAAGAAAAGGGGGGGGGGGGGTCGGGGGCGATTCTCCCATTTCCAGAGTCGGCCATGTCCCAGACAGAAGGGAGAGAGTATTCTGCATGAAAATCTTTTAGTCTGTAGAGGTCATTCTGCAGTCCAAGACATTTTCTTGGAATATACTCAGGTCATGTAGGATATTTGACTGGCTAAGTCCACCCCACTGCCGGTACAATTCATAAAATTTAGAATATTCAGTTCAGTTCTATAGCAGTTGCAATGGAAGAAAGATTACAATCATAATTCTTCCTATTGAATTTAAAAAGCTGT
Organism: Pseudoxyrhopus heterurus; assembly: GCA_032468235.1. Lineage (NCBI taxonomy): Eukaryota > Metazoa > Chordata > Lepidosauria > Squamata > Pseudoxyrhopus > Pseudoxyrhopus heterurus. The sequence continues at coordinate 20,685 of JANHJO010003225.1, forward strand.
CCTATGAATTCAGGCAACATTGAGAAGATTACATTTTGGGGTTTATTATCTAGGTATTTTCGGTGTTGGCGCTGAAAAGTTTGTTGAAATAGTGTATTGGTTTTAAATGATTTAATTTGCCTTTTGGGACAAATTATTCACAAAGTGGCTTATAATAATTAAAATAATTATGTATAATTTAAATGTAAAAATAGAAGTATCGGTTATTTCAAGAATAGTTGACAATGATACCTGGACTTAATTTGTTCAACTCGACATACCGCAAGGGTACATATCCTAAAGCCCTAAAGCTTCCTAAAAGTTCTCATCAAATTATACTTTCTAATTTCTAGGAGATAATTATTAAATGCATACAGAGAAATGATTTTAGTTATTCTTAATTAATTTAGTTCTTAATTTTAATTATACAGAAATTAAATTAAAATTCTGCTTTTGTCCTAGCCTTACTATCTCTTGCAATATTGAAGTAAAACTTTGGGTCCAGAAATGTTCTGGAAATCTGTGCAGTGGAATTAATTTTTTATTTAAGACTACAACAAAAAAGAGCCAGCTATGTATAACTTTAAAGGCTGAGATATATATTGATATCTATTGATAGATAAATATTGGTGGTAATTTAAATAACCTGATCTCGATGTCATAGGTCAAAACTACCTTTTTACTTTCTCAGTGTAATTCATTCTGTTGCATAATTAGGTCCACTTCAGGTCTGGACTGCAAAAATCCAGACAATCACCATTGGTAGCAAATATTGCATGCTGAAAGTGTGTTTAGTACATAAAGACATTGCAACTTGGAAGCACATGCAAATCAAAACCTACAACATTTTAGTTGTTTGGAGTTTCAGCTGAGACAAAATCCAGAAGAGTATAATAGGGCCAATGGGTCAATAGTGGTATTGTTCTCCTTTCTCTCTTCCTCCATGGCGATTGTGCTTGCCTTCCTACCAAATTCAGCACCTTCTTTCTTTTACTCCCCTGACACGTTTACTGTTAAGTTCCTGCTGACTAGACTGGCTAGCAGGAAAACCTTAGCTGTAGAGAGGAAGCCAGACTACATGCAGGGTCCAACTCTGTTTATTTCAGCAATTTTCAGTCTCTCCGCAACTCCAGCACACCAAACAGTTTTTCCCAACAGCCGTCAATTTCCAGCTCTGTAAAGTCGGTGCTGGAAGCATCTGCCTTCCAGCGCCTGTTTATTGCATTCTGCAACTCTGCCCAACCTAGCTAGTCCACCCCCGCCCATCAGAGTTCGTTAGCCGCCATCCAGTGGCTTGTTTCATATGTTGGTGATTTGGTTGGCGCGAATCAGCTGTCATACGCTGATCCACCTCTTGCTGCTCTGCCCGAAGAGGTGGGATGGAGGAGGGGACAAGATCATTGAGCTGCTGCTGTGCCAGTGCGGTAAGTAATGGAGCCCCCCCTTTGAGAATGGCAAGCAGGGCTCGACAGGCGGCTCCCCTCTACCAGAGGTCCTCCTGGAAGACAGAAAGACAAGCATAAGGTGAGAGACAACCCGTATCATCTATCAACCTCCCCTTGGTTTGTATGGAAAGCGTTGGTGGAAACGCCGTATCAACTGGGGCCGACATGTCTGGTTCCACCACCCAGGTTCCCTCCGTCGTAGGATACCCTTTCCATCGGACTAAATACTGGAGTCTCCCCCAATGAAGTCTTGAATCCAGTATATTGTCAATTTCACACCGGTCTCCATTTATTGGACCTGGTTGTTCTGACGGAGTCCGCATGCTGGTAGTCCCAACGGGTTTCAACAAGCTGCTATGGAATACGGGGTGCACCTTGCCAAGCAGAGGTAATTTTAACTCCACAGTGACTGGATTGATCACTCTGGTAATTGGGAATGGACCCAGATATTTTGGCCCCAGTTTTTTACTCGGTATCCGTAACTTTAAATATTTAGTAGACAGGTATACCCATTCCCCCACCTGGAACGGTTTGTGTGCGGCTTAGCCCTTATCAGCTTGTTTCTTTGCAGTCTTAGCAGCTTTTCGTAATGCCAATTTCACACTATCTCAGCTCTGCTGCTAAGCATTACAAAAAGCTGCTGTATTTTGTCAGCCCACCCCTGTACTGTTACTGGGACTTGGAAGTTTGTATCCCATTCAGGAATGGGTAAAAAAATCCATGCCATGCACTACCCGGAAGGTAGTGACCTCTTGCTTGGAAAAGAGGTCTATTACATCCATATCACTGTCCGCCGCTATCAGGCAGGTCTATAATAAAATCCATGGCAATGTCTTGCCATAGTCGAGAGGCTTCCTGGTTTGTGGTTTAGAAGTAGCACGTATGGGACATCCTTTGATATAAAGCTCGATATCTTTCCTCATATGGGGCCACCAGAACTGACGGTTGGCTAAGTGCAGTGTCTTAAGAAGTCCGAAATGGCCCGCCTGTTTCACATCGTGGCACCTTTTCAGTACTTTATCTGGTAACATGAGTGGAACGTATAACTTTCCACATCTCCGTGCTAGTCCATCTTTATACGATAAGTTTGTTTTGTTATTGTTATCCATTCATCACTCTTTAGAGCTTCACATAGCTCGTTTGTCATGTTGTCCTCCAACCTATTCATCACCGTCCGTTCATGTTTAGTGGTGGGTATTACTGCTTGGATCACATCTTCCCGCTTACTCTCATATTGGGGCAGTCTTGAGAGGGCATCTGCCAAGAAGTTTTTCCCAGCTGGGACATACTTCAGTGCGGAATCAAATCTCTGGAAATATTGCGCCGACCTGACCTGCTTCGGAGATAATCATCTTGGTGTTTGCAGGGCCTCCAGGTTTTTGTGGTCTGTCCAGACCTCGAAAGGCGCGTGGCTCCCTTCCAATAGGTGTCTCCAAGTCAAGAGCGTTCATCTCACTGCATATGTCTCCTTCTCCCATATAACCCAACGCCTTCCAGTCTGGGTCACTTATCAGGAGGTGTAGGCACATGGTTGGAGGTGCATTCTTCTGCAGGAGGACCGCTCCAACCGCTACATCACTTGCATCTGCCTGCACCACAAAAAGATAGTCTGAGTTGGGATGTTTCAACACTGGTGCTCTCGAGAAAAGGGCCTTTAATGTTTCAAAAGCCTTCTGGCACTCTGGAGTCCATGCCACAGGCATCCCTGGTTGAGGTTTCGTTGTGAAGTGTTTGGTGCGTAATAATTCAGATAGTGGTAGCACGATTCCGGCAAAATCCAAGATAAATTGCCGATAGAAATTTGTGAAACTTAGGAAACTTTGCAACTGCTTCCTCGTCCTAGGAGACTGCCACTCAACGACTGCTTGGACCTTTCGAGGATCTATTTCCACCCCATCGCACGATATTCGATATCCCAAATAGTCCAATTTCGTTTGGTGAAATTCACACTTCGACAGTTTCACGTACAGTTTGGCCAACAGCTTTCGGAATACTTGGCGTACCAATTTGATGTGTTCCTTCATATTCTCCGAATAAATAAGAATATTGTTCAGGTACACTAGCACTCCCTGGTATAGGTGTTAATGTAGTACTTGGTTAATTAACTGCATGAATACTGCAGGGGCTCCGCGTAATCCAAATGGCATTATGCGATATTGATAACTACCCAGAGGACAGTTGAAAGTGGTTTTCCACTCGTTGCCTGGTTTTATCCGCACCCTGTAATAGGCTTCCCTTAAGTCTAATTTGGTAAAAAACCTTCCCCTTAGCCAAAGTAGCCAGTAAATCTTTTATGAGGGGCAATGGGTACAAGTGCTCCACGCATATAGCATTCAATCCCCGAAAATCTACACAGAGACGAAGACCACCATCTTTTTTCCCCAGAACAATACCGAAGCCATCACCCGCGACCGGCCTGGTTGGATAAGCCCCGTGCTAAGTTTTTATCAATGTATTTTCTCATCTCCATTTCTCTGGGAGTCATTGCATGCATTCTGGGCTTGGGAAGTTTTGCCCCAGGTACCAACTCAATGGCATAGTCTGTCGGCTGGTGCGGCGGTAGAACCTCACAGTCTTTTTCGCTAAATACCTTCACTAGATCAGTGTATTCCGGTGTAATGGTGGGCTCTTCTGGTTGGGGTATATAGGCCGCCTGGTCCATCTGCTCATGGGGAGGTGGATTCGGACCTACAGCTATCCTGAGTTTGCGGTAGCCTCCCACCAAATCATGGGGCCCCAACCACGCAAGGCCTAGAATCAGCGATTCAGTCATGGTCCTGACCACAATAAATCGGAGTATCTCCCAGTGCTCCCCTAGTTCCAATCTCACCGGTTCCATGATGTGTGACCGGGACACCCCCTAGGATGGAACCATCCGCCTGTTTGAAACGTATAGGTTTGCAAAGTGCTACCATCTTTAGGCCCAACTTGTGAACAGCCCGCTGACTAATCAAACACTGTGTACACCCAGAATCGATTAGTGTCCCAAACTGTTTCCCCAGACTAGTCTTGGGGTGCCGGATTGTAACCGGTATAACGAAAGGACGAATAGTCATATTCACCATTGCGTCCTCCTTGCGTCCTCCACCTCATTCCCATCACTGTTGTATGGCATCTGCCTTTCAGCGCCTGTTTATTGCGTTCTGCAACTCCGCCCAACCTAACTAGTCCGCCCCCGCCCATCAGAGTTCGTTAGCCACCATCCAGTGGCTTGTTTCACGCATCGGTGGTTTGGCCGGCGCAAATCAGCTGTCATGTGCTGATCCACCTCTTGCTCTGGATGAAGAGGTGGGATGGAGGAGGGGACAAGATCATTGAGCCGCTGCTATGCCGGTGTGGAAGGTAACAGAGCCCCCTCTTCTAGAATGGCGAGCGGGGCCATTCAAGTACCTGCCTGCTCATCCTGTAATTTTCTCGGTGCCTTTCTTCTTTTTTCCCCATAGTTTGTCACTTTTGAATTCAGCCAGTCTCCCCATTCCTCTCCAATCTTCACAACATATTTGTTTCCATTACCTCCCTTACCTGTCACCATCACCATTGAAGGCCTTATTTTGTTTTCCTTGCTATTCCTATTCCAGAACAGGTCCTGCCTGAAATGTGTTTCAGGTTCATGTTCATATAAAATATGCGTATTTTGATCTGAGTTGCCAGTTCCTTACACAATATCATCTATGCAGAGAACGTTTTGCACATCCTTACTTTGCTGCCATCTAGGGGTCATTTGGATTTTGCAGCCTGGATCTGTAGCTTTAGTTGGGCACCATTACAAATTTGAGTAATATGGAGTAGGAATATAGTATTTAATAGAGTTTCAGAATATTTTAAATTAAATGGGGAAGTGTTCTGAATATATCCTGGTCTACCATTTAGATATTGGTGGGGGGGGGGGAGGTTTTACCAGTAGTTACATATGTATCCTCTGGTTGTGTCACTTCACTGAATATACTTATTAATTGGTGGGATCCAGGCGATCATATGTAGGCTCATAAGGCAGTACGTGGATTGCAAATCCTAACTTACATAAATTCGCACAAATATGAGGGAATAAAACAAGGTTTCAGTTGTCTTGTGGCATACAGTCCAAAATATAGCGCAAGCAAGGTGTGCTGCATGTGGCATGGGTGCAAATAATAGTGATAACCTAGTCTAAATCTTTTCTATTTTACTGTCTTACTAAAAAGTTATGTGTCAGCTTCAGTTAAGGTCATGATGAACAGCAGACATCAATATGGGGTTCACCAGATGACGACCATGAAATATTACAACTTGAAATTAAGAGGAATATGAATAAATAAAAATTGTGCCTCTCTGAAATCTGAGAGAAAATTGAAAGATGTAAGAGATGCAGATAATGTTTTTGAGCCTTGTGGAATGAAGTTCGTTAAAAGATGTAGGGAAGTGATGGGATCTGTTTAATTATGAATGAAAGTATCTGGGTTCTGGGTTCCTATTAAGATAGGGATCATAACTTGGTGGTATATTATACGCCAGTGAATGGTGACGCTATGACAACATTGAAAAATCATCAAGCTTCAAGCTGTAGGATTTATAATTGGAGAAATCTTAAAATATGTGGTTTATTTATGAAAGGTTCCATAAAAGTGTGTGTTTGATGTCATGAAGACTGCATCTCTAACTTTGTTGGTTTGGAAAGTGAATGTGTATTTTTATATGCAGACAATGCCATTTTGTTTGAGAAGTTGAATGATTTGCACTGAATATTAGATTTTATTTTGCCAAAAGGAGCTTGGAGAGATGCCATTTTCTCATGCCAAAACAAAACGGAGTTAACGGTTGCAATTTATATATAAATGACAAAACACTAGAGCAATTAGTGCAGCTTATAACTTGATAAAATATTTATTAAAATAAGATGGGGAAATTTTAAGAGATAAACATTGTGGTAAAAAGGTAGTGGATAACATATGGTCTGTTACAAGGAATGCTTATTCCTACTTTGTTATGTGAAATGTGAGTGGGCATATCAAGGAGAAGCATAAGTAAACTAAATGTAATGGGATTGTATACTACACAGTACTACTGTATAATACTATACAGCAAATATGTGAAGAAAGGGGAAGAACATGAAAGCCATACTATACTTGAATGCAGATGAGGAAATCTTCAAAAAGATCGGAGTGAGGATTTTAAATAACAAAAGGCAATTTGCAAGATATTGTACAGCCATAGAGGTTAGAAGAAATAGATAAAATGAAGAAAAAATATAATTCAATTCGCAAATATGAATAATACTATGAGGGAAGAAAGAATTCCCACTGTGATTGATTGATTGATTATTTATTTGCGGCCCATCTCATTTTGAAGTGACTGGTTGGCTTTGTGTAACAAAGGGATGGAATGAAGTTATCTGGCCACAGACTTCAGTTATTCGTTCAATTTATATCCCGCTTTTCATAAATACTAACTTTTTCTGGTATTAATATGTACTGGAAGTGTGTGCTGATGCATCTTTTATTTGTCTTTTCAGGATCTTGTAAACCTCAGAGTGAAATGCACATAATTTAATACAGCTAAAATACAGCTTTTTTTTTTTTAATTTAGAATGAAGTCACCCTGCTGAGAAATGAAGTGGCACAGCTGAAACAGCTTCTTCTGGCTCATAAAGATTGTCCTGTTACAGCCATGCAGAAGAAATCTGGCTATCATAGTGAGTAATATTCCATTCCCCCATAGCTCTAAGGTTGTGCCAGTGAAATACCAAGAAGCACCCAAGAAAACATTAATACTGAAAAATGATGCTGAACTGTTTCACGTGGTTTTGGCAAAATATGTTCAGGGACATGGTAATTCATAGAATTCTTTTTAAAAAAAAAATATTTTCATAAATCCTCTTGATAATGTTATATGTTTATATTGAATAGCTGTTAGATGAATTGAATATTAATTTTCATCCGAAAGAGCAATGTATCATATCGTTGAAGGAAAAAAAATAAACATTAATATTTATGGATAAAACAATGTAAAGGTAAAATGTAAGAAACTAAATTGTTGGCTTTCTGATTCTTTCAGCACTTCAAAGGTTAATTGTGTATGTCTTATTTGGGGATATAATAAAAAGTCCAGAAAGCAGTCACTGCAGTAGAATAAATGGCCAATTTTGTCCATTGTACACAAATTTATAACAAATAACTGAGCTGGGAATGCATTAGGCAACATTCATAATATATAACCCACAGCTTTCGTTTTTATGATTTAGTGATATTTCAGGGTATTTGTAAATGTGAAGATTGTTTCTGCCATATGTAGCCACTTCATTTTAATTTGCCAGTGTCAGTAATTTAGGAGAATAAAAGAACATTTTGTATTGCAAGTGAACAGTTCCTCAGGTGCTTGCGATAAAACTTAATGGCCACCATCTTTACTTGTAGCCATTGTAAGCAATTTCATCAGAATGGGCAATATTTTTTAATTTAAAAGATTCTGGAGATTTAGCAACTCTCTGTGACTGTATATATTTAGCACATTGATTTTGTCAGTTTTGAGGTTATAAATCTCAGTCCTTTTGATCTCCAGTCATTTTGACAAGATAGAAAATGACATCTTGGAGCAAATTGAAACCATACAAAATATATTTTGAATTTATATTAACAATGATTGTTGTAGGGATGAGGCTATTATAGCTCCCATCTGACAAAACAATATTATTTCATATATTTAGGCTGCTATAGGATAGCTTCCTGTATGCCTAGTTTGCTGAATGAGCTTAGGTGTCTTGAATATTAATGTAAAAATAACTTTTCCCCCCTCTGGCATATTTAACTATCTCAGAGACATTAGTATATACTATTTTTATTTTGTATGGAAGTCAGCAGTGAAAATAGCATTAAAATAGCATTATCACTCAAAAGAAATAGTTATCAGACTATAACCAGAATATACAAATGCAAATACAAGTAAAAAATTGGTGTATGCCATTAAAATGTATAGTACTTACAACTTACATCCATATCAAAGTGGCCAAATTATGATTTAAAAATCAAACACAAGCTACACAATTCACTGAAGCCTTGAAGAACCCAAAAGATACCGTGGCAGGAACATCACAAAATGTTGCTACCTAATTCTTCCCTATATCTTATGCAATAACATGTCCCAAGAATCTGTTCTAGGGGTTTGAAGAGACTTCTGTATTGTACAGAAATATGGGAGTCAGTGAAAATAAACTTTCTCCTCTTACTAGCCGAAGGCATCAACATTTGCTCCCAAGAATGAAATTGCACAATAGAAATCTACATTATGTGATTAATTCTTACAATTTTTTAGTGTTTTTCGGATGTTCTTTGGTCATTTTAAAATGTATGTGTTCAATGTCTTTAAATGGTACAAAGGAACCAAAAATAAAAAAGATGTAGTCCATTGAGCTGCTCTATCTTAAATACTTATAAATGTTCCAATAACACTTTGTGTCAGAATTTTCAACCTGTAATTCTTTGGATATAACACAATGGTTGGTGCGTGTTTCATGAACAAGGAATAGAAATGCTGTTCTTCTCTTTTCAGCAACAGATAAAGATGACAGTTCCGAAGACATTTCCGTGCCAAGCAGTCCTCACACCGAAGCTATTCAGCATAGTTCCGTCAGCACTTCTAATGGAGTAAGCTCCACCTCTAAGGCAGAAGCAGTGGCTACGTCAGTTCTCAGCCAGATGCCCGACCAGAGTACGGAGCCGGTGCTGTCACAGATTGTCATGGCTCCTCCGTCCCAATCGCAGCCTTCAGGAAGTTGATCAAAAACTTTACTTTGTTTTTAGATATTCCTTAGCAGCTTCAAAGGGAAACCAATGAAATAGCCTTCATCTAGGAAACATCTGTAGCTTAATAATTACTCATCTGTAAAATATAAACTTGAATTTGGCTTTGGAAGTTGACAAACAGGAATTGCACAGCCGGTTTTAGTCTCTTTGTAGTCACTTTGGTTCCTAACTAGGATGGCTTGTTATTTTCAGTGCTTGTCATGTAAAAGTGTTGGTACAGTTGAAATGTACTCCTCTTTCATTTGATGGTATTCCAAAAATAATAATTAAGACCAGTCACTAAATAGTCATCCCAAAACTGTGATCATAATCTTATAATATTTTATACCAAAGTTCTACATAGATTCCTTTGTAAAGTCGACAAGATCATAAAGCACTAGGCAAGAGGGGAAAAGACCGGAACGGTAAATTTGCTTTTAGTCTTTTTGCCTTTGTATTGTTTTGCACATTATGAGAAGAAAACATTGGGAGAATATGTTTGATTATATTGTGTAGCATTATTTTATTTTTTTTGCTTTTTAACTTTGGATGTTTTTTTAAAGAATTTTGTTCAACAGGGCCAGTACGGTATATGATATACAGTACTTTTATGCACATACATAATCTTGATCAGGGTCATTTTAGCTAGATTTTCTTTTTAATTGATACCAGTTTAGCTAGCACTTCCATTTTAAAATCAGGACTTTCATTTCTGACATGGAAATAAATTCTGCAGCTGTCCGTTTACAAAAATCAAAAAAGGCAATGGACAGATGTTAACAGGGTTGAAAAATGGAACTGTTTTTCAAAATCAACATAACTTGATATTTTGTGGGGGGTTTTGACTCTTAAAGTGAGAAGCTTTTGCGCATTCTAGTATGGTATGGGTGCCAGAAAAGCTTAAATTCCGTCCTCAAACAACTCAAGATTTCTTTCTTTTTTGGTTATTGTCTTGTAGTTGCAAGGTAACTTAACTTTATTCTTGTGTAAGCACTGTCATGTTTTAGTAGAGAAATTTTGATACCTGAATGCGGGGAAATTAATGATTTACCATACCTTGGAAACAATTACAGTATGTGTGTGTGCGTGTGTGTGCAGTATGCATTTCTGAGTGTGCATGTATGTAGATACATGAGTGAAAAAGAATGATTCAGTACTTTATGCCGGCATTCTGTGCTTGAATGTTTAAAGATGCCTTCAATGTGATGCTGGCTTGAATTGGTGTTTGCAATTTTGAATTGTAATTTACTGTGTGAACTTGGATAATTAACATTCCATGATGTAGTTTCTGATGAGATGATGTAGGTACAGTTCATCTCATTATCCAATCATCTGTAGGATACTGAGTTTTTTTTTAATGTGCCATTATCTATTTTAATTCTGAATTTACAATAAAAACAACAGCAGTATACTATTTTATTAAATTGTAAAATTTCAAAATATAAGTCTGTGCATTCACATCAGTAAAACTTCGTAGAACAATGAAGTAAATTACACAATGCAATATCTGGCAGTAAAAAAAAACCAGGAGAAACCCATTATGTATATAACAAGCATTCATTGCATTTATTGTGGGTTGTGTGACTTGTTTCTTCTATGCTTTGTTTTAACCTGGGGTGCCATCAAGCTATGAAGTCACAATTTTAAGTGGTGGCAATGACAGAAAACAACTTTATGGTGTACAACCAAACTTGAACAGAAACTGGATGCAGTCATTAAATTATGTATATATCATTTCAGTGCTTTTAAGTCTGAAAATAAGAATTTAAATATTTTGTGTATTAAAACTACAAGGAACAGGTTTTTGCATAGTTTGCAAAGAAATACTCTAATCGCCTTTGCTTTATCAGGTTGTTAATACTGAAAGCAAGCTTACAGAATTTAAAACCCAGAACACAAACGAGAATCTCCATCAGCAAATGCAAATCATGAAAGAAACCTCCACAGAAAATTGCTTTGATCTAATTCTGGCCAAGCCGAGGTGGGGATGTGCCCCCAGTCGAAAGCAATGCATCGTCGATAGGTGGCATTTATGTTCTTGTGAACACCTGATGCACACACCTGCTTTGTGCTCCCTCCAATTTAGGCACAATGTAAAAACCAAGGGATCTGGACTCATATCCCTATCTGAATTGGAGTGATTACTCTCTCATTGTGAATTCCATGAACTAGGTAAGAACAATTTGGTTGTGTTTGCTCTGCTAAATATGATGGGCTGTGCTGTACTCTACTATCTTCATTTCTGTTCTGAAGCAGCTCACTGAATTAAATGGTGATGCCTCAGTAACAATGCCTGGAGCAATATAAGCCAATCTTATTTTAAAACCTTATTTAATATAACATGGTGTTTTTAGTAACAAAAGTATTGCTGTTGTAAATCTAAGTACGTGTGAGGAGATAATGTAAAATGATTTTAATGGAGGGGTTAGTGAAAATCCTATCTATGTTCAACAAAACAGTTGTACAACCATAGATTCCGTTTTAAACTGTACGTCACTAATTCTGTACTTTGCATTTGCGTTCCTTGAATTTGACATGTTTCACAAACTGTACTGTTTTCTTCACTGTGCAGTTTGCATGAGTAAATCATCAAGAGAATAAAATTTATCTTTAAATTGTATCTGCTGTCTTACATTTATGATATAGATTTCCTTACCAAGTCCTGCTGTTTCTCTACAACACAGCATAGTGCCAAAGAATAGGATTCATTTCCTGCATAATTTTGACTGAAGCCATTCTGCTGTTAACATACCGAGATATCATTCAAATTCTGAGCGGGCCTGTCTATGAGATTGTGCTATTAGGATATTGGTACTGAAAACAGCGCTACTGAAATTGTTGAGGGCAATATGCTGGCTCTGTATACCGCTTAGAGAGGGCTCTAAAGCACTGTGAAGCGGTATATAAGTCTAAGTGCTATTGCTATTGCTACCATGGCACTGAAAAAAATGACTTATGACCGTTTTTCATACTTCAGACTGTTGCAGCATCTCCCTGGTCACATAATTAAAATTCAGACGCTTGGCAACTGACTTGTATATTTGACAGTTGCAGTATCCCGAGGTCATGTGATCACCTTTTGCAATCTTCTGACAAACCAAGTCAATGGAAAAGCCAGATTCACTTAACATCTATGAAGGATGTTCTAACTTAACAACTGTTAATTATTTAATTTAATAATTAAATCTAGCAATCAGAACAAATTGATAATTCTCTACTGAAAAAATTTGAGAGGATGAAGGCGTTTTTTTTGGCTGAGTCATATGCCTGTATAGTTTTTATTTGCTGGGGTTTGTACTACATGTTGCTCCATTCCACTCCTGCCCTGTTCTGTTATTAAACACTTCACTTAAGCATTTCTTTCAAAAATTGAATTGTTTCCAAATAACCCTTCTTCAACTACAGAAAGAGCTATCTTTCCATTTCTTTCCCTTTATTGTTAATCATCTGACATGCAACTTTTTTAAATGTCTTAATTTTAGAGTGACAACCAAAATGCCTGAAGAATGAATGAGCAAAGTAATCACTGTATCAGACTTCCTATTTAAGCAACATTACATAAACTAGACATAAAAGGTGCTTTTGGATTTAAAAAGAGATGGTTTTCAAGTATGCATTTGTAATATTGGACAATTTAGCTAAATGAGAGGAACCACAGAGTTTCCCATTATAGATAAGCAATCTTGTGTGTTAGTATGCGAAAATTGTTACATTTCTCATTTAACAATAGATGTGATGGTAGTCTCTTGAGAAAATGTTAGTTAAATGACTCTGAAAACTTAAATATTTTGTATGGTTTGTTAGTCTTCAATATTCCCCTGAGAAAGTCAGATGATTGCTTTGGTTTCTACTCAATAATACGAATTGTGATTGCAGTATGTTTAAAATAAGAACAAATTGTATTATTTAATTCTAGTTAAATCAGTGAAATGTAATGTTGCTTTTGTACATTGCCTAATGTCAATTTGAGGCTTTACACAAAATTGGTAGAAAAAAAATCAAAGATGATGAAACACAAGATCTGAAGAAAGCCAAAGAATATAAAGTCTTGCGAATTTTGTAGCAATAATACCAGCTTTAAAAATGTTTCTAATAATAATAAATACGTTTAAATGGCCTCAGAAGAAACATTTGATGATTAAATATTAAAGCCGCCCAGAGTCCTTTGATAGTGAAATGACAGCATTATAAGTTTAATAAATAAAAATAAATTTTAAATAACATTCATTTTAGCTCTAGTTTCTCATTTACACGAAAGTATGAACTTCAGTCAATAAACCTAATTAAAATAAAAAAGATCAATATTTGTGCCACTTGAAAAAAAGGATTATCTTATGATATATAGCTGGATTTGAGCAATAATTATTTCCAGTCAAAGAAGTTAATCATTCAGAGTGGCTCAACTCTATCCTGAGGTTCAGTCTTCATTTTTTTTGTCATCACAAATAGATATGCACCATGCAAAAAAAAAAACTTCGCTCTTGTGAGACATAACTCTTGGTCATCTAGAAATAAAGTCAATCCCAAAGTCTGATTTTGGGCGATGACTTTAGAATGTCAGAAGATGCTACCAATTGCTTTCTTTATCTGCCCTACACTTTGAATCCTGTGTTTGCTATCTAGAGTCACAGGGACAGATGGGTAGCTGTGTAAATCAATAAAATAAATTATAAATAAATAAAATAAAACTACAGACAGCACCTTTTACCAGCCTAATTCCTGAGACGAGATAGGGTTCAGTGGATGGGGCAGCACCATTTATGCTAGCGTGCTCTTCTGCCAGCTCCAGGGCTAAAGGAATAAGTCCTAAATTTGAGCTAATGACTAGACTACTTGACACATTCTATAAATCTCCCCAAGCTCCTTGGTATAACATACTGTAAAGATAAATCTCTTGAGGATCTTTCACAGTATCAACAATATTGTGTTAATACTGATGATATATAGGAGAACCATTTCACTGCAAGTCTAGTTTTAGACTGATACTAATATTGTTGCAAATTACAGCAGCATAGATATAATATCACTGCTTAAATAAGAGAAATCACCTGGGAAGGCATCAAATAGTAGAGTTTTAAACTCATTCTGTTGATGTTATTAAGCATGGAAGAAACTATAAATTTTTATGATTATGGTCTTGGTGCTCTACACTGGTGATGGTAAACCTATGACACCGGTGTCATTTTTGGTAACACACCTAGAGGCCACACAGTATTTCCAACATGTTAATAAGGCAGTGTGTTCTACCCTTCAAAATTGGCATAGGTATGTATTAGATTGCTTGGATGATCCTGTAAAAGGTAAGACTTCTGCCCCAATAAATTTGCAAATTAAAAGCTAAGAATTTAAATCTTCAAGGCAAGTTCATGTCCTGATGACTTCATGGTCACATTCAAGTAGGTTTCTTCACAACAATATAGAAATGCCAGTGTCTTCTTCCAAAACTTTTTTTTTTAAGTTTGGTGACACACCTAGAGGCCACACGGTCCCTGGAGACCCTCTGGAAGTTGCACAAGTGGTCGCTGGAGCTTCTGGAAATCAAGCAAGACTGTTTTTGCATGCTCTTTGGAGTTTCCAGAGGCTGCACGAGACAGCAGGACCATTTTGCACAACTTCCAGAGGGTACACAAGAGCACACCATTTTCTCATGTAGCCTCTGCAGCCACCAAAAAAGCACCAGAGCCTCCAAAGGCCACCCAAGAAAGTGGTGTGCTATCACACGGCCTCTGTTCCCCCTGCAAGTCATGCAAGAGGGCCCGCTCTTGTGTGCTCTATGGAGCCTCCAAACAAAGGGGTGCAATTTCCCATCCATTTGGAGGTTGCAATGGCCATGCAAGAGTCTTCTCAGAAGTTTCCAGGCCTCTGGCGGCCCAGAGCTGCCTTGGATAGACATTATTTTTCTGAGAGACAGAGATAAATAAAAAAATATTTACAAATACATAGGTATTAAATTTCTATGCCACCCATCTCACTTATCTAAATGCATGTGGCCCAGGACGCTTAATAATGCAGCCCCACAAGCCCATAAACTTTTAATACGTCATTTATGTACATTAATTTTATTATATATTTTATATACAGACCAAGTGGCTCAGGCAAGCCAAAAGGTTGGACACCCATGATTTACAACAACTCTATTATAAATTGCTTCTCTTTGTCTGTGTATGTGTGCGTGAAAAACATGCCAGCAGTGTCAAGTTAGGCATTTTCTGAATTTTTGACCCACTGAGTCCAAAAGATTCGTCATCACTCCTCTACACACTGGTATCTTTTTGAATGGTGTCGAGGAGGAGTTTTGCCTTCCACGATAATCCCCATCACTTTCTTAGCTACTGGTAAGGTGTCAGATAAAATGGCAAGAAATGGTTCCTGCACCTATTAAAGGTCATAAATCTTTTTTCCCTCCCCAGAAAGGTTACAAACCATAAAGCAGGGTTCCCAGATATTTGACATTGTATTTGATGCAGTATAATCTATCCTCTGAGAGTGTACCTTTTGAAGAAAATACAGTGAGATCGTGTGTGAGAGCTTGTGAATTTGCTAGTTAAAAGCTTCCCTAAATAGCTCTCGTTTAGAGCAAGAGATCAATACTGCCAGCCAGACTCAAAGCCAAGGTATTTGAACAGAAGCCAGTTTAATAAGAGCAAAATGGGACTAAATTCATTTTCAATTTTTAAATACTTTGTGTCAGCAAAGTTCCTGTGCTCAACTGAAAGTTCTTTGGGCTTACCTGCAAAGAATTTTACAACAAATTGAAGCCTAATTTTATTCCACAAAACACAGGGCTGCCTGTGCTTTTTTTTATTTATCTAAGTAATCTCTTTAAAGATTATAGCCTAAGCTTTTATGATTAGACCATTTCATCAACTGTCATCCTAAATTAGTTAATATGGATTTAGAAAAGAAGGAAAGCGTGCAGTTGGGAAGCCTGGCAAATGAATAATTACAGGTTGGATTTTTTATTATGCCACACATATTAACATGCAAAAGACAGTATTTACATAACTTGCTTTGCTGTGGGCTCAGATATGGAGAGCTTCCAGAAAGAAGCTGTAGAAAACAACCCTCAGCACACACGGCTTTGAAATTGGAGTTTACATCCAGTTCCATAGTCCCCTTTAAAGTTGGTAATAAGTGATGAAAGCAGCTATTACTTCCAGTATTTTTAATAAGACAGGATATTTTTCATGTTTTCAAACATAGGAAACAAAATAGCTTTATAGATCCTAAAGTACACTCTAAAGTGGCTCTAATTCCTGATATCAGGAGGCTGACAAAATTTACCCTCACGGATGAGTCCATATAACATCAGATGAATGTTTCAAAAGACAATGAGGAATTTAAAAGTTAAAATTCTCTTAAAGTAGGTTTTCTTAGTTTTAGGTTTTTGTGTTGAAATCATGTTTCGTGAGGCAGTAGAAAAGTGCACCAAGTTAAAGCAGTTGCAGGGATTCAGGATGGCCTTTGAGACCGTAACTTGGTTTGAAGTGACCCTGAGGAAGGAAGCGCAAGCCAGATAAGAAGGCCATAGAAATGTCAGGGAGCCAAGGGATTATTTTATAAAATAAAATGTTAAAGGAATGTAGATCAGGGGTGAGAGTAAGACTATGGGTGTCAGCCTCAAGGTCTGAATTCAGACAATTTCTTACTATTGATATAGAGGAGGAGGGGTTGCGTCTAAGCAAATATAATTAATTATTCATGATTATTGATGCAACTTTTTAAAATCTGCTATATAATCTTTTGCCTATCTACTGCCAGGGGTCTCAATCAGTTTGAGGTAATTTAATTGTTTCCAATCTCCATGCCTTGGTTCATATTATGATGGATTGGGGGCCTTCCAAGCAATCTCACATTATAGAATTCACCAGTGTCTCCTGACTTCACTTCACCATCCTTGAGATTAAACATGGTGACCAAGTATTTACCTGGTCCTTAAACCTAATCATCTGAGCACACATACAGGCAACCAGATAGTCCCACAAGAGAAAAGATTATTGGGGTTTAAGTTCATACTGTTTGTCATTCCCAGTTGCAGGAAGCAACTAAACTCTTCTACTACTTTTGTGACTACAACCCATTCTTAAATCGGAAGTGAAATGGTCACTAAGGCAGGCAGACAGACACTGGGAAAATCACGGTTTGATGCCTTTTCGTTTAATAAAGTTCTCTCATATAAGCTACTCCAGCTTTACTCTTACTCTGGCATGTGTTATCAGGTGCACAAAATTTGATCATAATGCAGATATTGGATGGAAAATGATTTTTAAAAAATTACCATTGTACCCCCAAACAGTCACCAATCATGGTAGCCACTAAATTAGGAGTGGCTATATGCAACATAGAGGGACGCGGTGGCTCAGTGGCTAAGACGCTGAACTTGTCGATCAGAAAGGTCGGCAGTTCAATGGTTCGAATCCCGAGTGCTGCGTAACAGAGTGAGCTCCCGTTACTTATCCCCGCTGCCAACCTAGCAGTTCGAAAGCATGTAAAAATGCAAGTAGAAAAATAGGGACCACCCTTGGTGGAAAGGTAACAGCGTTCCATGCACCTTCGGTGTTTAGTCATGCTGGCCACATGACCACAGACACGTCTTCAGACAGCGCTGGCTCTTCGGCTTTGAAACGAAGATGAGCACCGCCCCCTAGAGTCGGGAACGACTAGCACGTATGTGCGAGGGGAACCTTTACCTTTATATGCAACATTGAACATGTAGTATTCCTACAGTAACAGCCAAAACCTCTGCCAAGCAAGTATGGAAATAAGTGAGTTATCGATCAGTTCTGCACCATCCAAAAAGAAACTATCATTTGGGTCTAAATGTGGGTCTAAAACCAAACTTTATGTCTAAAGGTTAATTTGTTCTTTCACTGCAGCCTTTCTTTTTCACCGACATCCCCATTATTTAAAATGGTACAACTACAAGCCAGATATTCTATTCAGATCTGAAAAGAAAAAAAATCACAAGACTTTCAACCCTTTCACCTGGGTCATTAAAAATGTCTGCAATATGGAACAAACCAGGACCATAGGGAATTATGGCCCATTCAACTAAAAACCCAGTCACATCTGTCATCTTCTACACTAATAACCATTTTGGAGACATATGTAAGGCTGCTCTGTACCCTATTTATTAAACTCTACAAAATTAATTGTTATAGTTTGGCAACAGCTTCCTTCAGCTGGAGCTGTTGCAGAAAAAATCCAATAATTGTTCCTAGAAAGGATCACATGCCCCAATATAAGTCCCACTCCCCCCAGGGTCACCCATGTCCCACTGTGAAATGCCCTGGCTCTATTATAGGAAAATGGTTACACAGAGATTTTTTTTTAACAATAGAGGAAGGACATCCAGCCCACCCAGGTATTTAACAGTTGAAAACAAGAGGGCCTTACCCTCTGAAATGAGTGGAAGGAAGATATCCCATTGTGGAATACCCTTTATTTTTCACTGCACAAAATAACCATGATAAATGCAAAGTATTATTTTTCTTTAAAGAGTTTTCTTCCTTTGAAAACTGGATATTCCTACATCTCCATGTTCTGAAACGAAGCACCATCTAGTGGCAAGTAAAAACGTTCCACAGAAATGCATCTTTGTTTGAAATTTCTAGGCGTTTTCCATGATTATGATGAAATAGCCTCATTTAAGAAACTCCTAAAGACAGACATTTTAGCTTTGCTTGTAAGCAATCTGCTTAAAAGGTCTGGCTAAAAATCCTGAAACCCCTTGAATAAGGTGCTTCCTTCCATTCAGAAGACCCCTGAACAAGGTAACCTTAGTGGATTCCCCAGATCTAGCAACAGCATCATGGACCAGTACTGAGTAAATTTCATCTTGCTGTTGTATAAACTCGTAAGATTTAAGATGGTAATTTAATCTGCCTCGGCCTAGTTTTGTGAAATCTCCAAATGCCTCAGTATGCAAGATACTGATACCACCAAACCAATGTATCATCATATACTGGCTGTTACGGTTGTTGCCATTATGGCCAAATTGCTATTGAAGGAAAAGTGGGTTTTGCTTCCTTTTTATTGTGCAGATGAAATATTGTATTTATAATCTTCCCCCGAATAGAATATTTTTTCTTCTTCAGAACAATATATGCTGCTATTCTGGGGAGAAGCCACCAAAGTTTCGGCCTTGGACATTGGACTTGGAAATAAGGATGGCACAATTTGTATGTACAATTTATTTATTAACTAGATTTCTAACCCACCATAGTCCAGAATGAGAACAAGACATTCTGTGTTTGTACGGCCCCTCTTATGAACCAATTGTACTAAACTGTAATTAGGATTTCAGGGTGGCTTGCATAGCAAGCCCTCCATTTTTCTCTACAGTAATAACTCTATGAGATTCAACGGTTAATAATTTAGGCACAAAATCACCAAGTGAGTTTTATTCTGGATATCATAGGTTCTTTTACATAAGGTGACCAACTTTTTTACAATGAAAAGGAGGACACAAATAATTACCGTGAGTCTACTGCGTGCATA
>JANHJO010003225.1:49679-61075 GCA_032468235.1 Pseudoxyrhopus heterurus
ACCTTGTTGCTTGTATCTTTACGATTTATATTGTTTTATTTAGTTTCCTAGTATGATTTGATTGCTTATTTAGTATCCTGTGACTATCACTAAGTGTTGTATCTTATGATTCTTGATGAGTATTTTTTTTTTAATCTATACTGAGAGCATATGCACCAAAGACAAATTCCTTGTGTGCCCAATCACACTTGGCTAATAAAGAATTCTATTTTTTTTTTTAGGAGGGAAGTCTTTAGTGGGGAAGTCTTTTGATGCTTAGGTGGGGAAATCCAAACATCCAGGATTTTCCATCCCTTAAGCCAGGGGTTTCAAACACAATTTCACTGAGGCCCGCATCAGGGTTGTATTTGACCTTGGGGGGCTGGGGAGGCATGGCCAGGAGGCGTGGCCAGCTTGATGTCACTCGTGTCTGGGTGCCTGTGGTGGCAGCGAAAACGGAGCTGTGGTGCCAGCGAAAACGGAGCTCGAGAGGCACCAGAGGCCGGTCCTTCGTTGTTTCCAAGGCAGCCCTACAGGCCAGATCTAAGCATCCTGCAGGCCAGATTTGGTTCGCGGGCCTTGAGTTTGACACCCTTGCTTTAAGCCATCACCATCCAGCAAAGAATCTTCTATTCTTCCAGGCAAAAATCTGTACAGTGAAATGAAATGGTACTAAATATTATTGTAGCAAGAGAGGCATTGTTTTTCTTAACTCCGCACCATTGGAATTAAGCAGCTACTTATTGGTTTCTTACAGGCCACTGGAGGGGAGCAGAATTTATCATCCGCTTCTGGCAGGAAGAAACCTTAGGTGTTGCTTGCCTTGGGCCTCTGTGGATGGTTTTTTGCCCAAAGGCCATGATGCCCACTATTTTTTTACTGTGAAAACTTTTTTACTACCTTATTTAATTGGACATTATACCTGCTAACATTTGTTGCTGGAGTAAAAGGTGTCTTCTAATACAGGGGTCCCCAACCCCCGAGCCACCGCCCACTACCACTTGTTTGGAACTGGGCCCACATTAGGCCTTCTAGGGCCTTCCCCACTTCTGAGGCACCCCTTGCTCCTCTGTATGGTTACTTAACAACTGCAACGGGGAGAACAGGGATTGTAATTATTAAGTGAGGCAATCACGTCAGCACGTCGCTTAACAACTGCCACGGCTAAACCATAATGGGCAGGGTCCATTACTATCATAAGTTTCTGTAACTTACACAAGTTAGCAGGAAAGCTCTGCTCTCTGGCCAGTTCTACAACTTCTCTGTGATGTTTTGATTTGGGGGCATACAACTTTTTAAAGTGTGTGTGTGAGAGAGACATCTTTCCCCTTTACCTTCCACTAGTAGGTCATCAGAAAAATAAACATGTCTGTATTTTTCAATTTTTCTTTAGCAAGTAGAAGAAATAAAATAGATTTGAGTGTCGGAAAATATTTGGCAGCTTTCCATATAGGTGGGCTGGTGATAATAACAACAGCGCATCTAACATGGAAGCCAACAGAAAAGTAAATAGCTAATGTAATCATGCTCTTCAGTAAAGAATGACTTTGTAAAAAAATAAAGTTGAAAAATCTCAAAACAGAACATTAATAGTCTGTATCTTTTGTAATCTGAAAGTAGAAGGGGTCTTGGTTCTCAGTAAATCCAGTACATTTTGAAACATTAAGCAGCTACTCCATCTTGTGGCCACAAATCTTATAGTGATTCTCTTAAACCGAGAAAACCTGGCTGCTTTGAATTATTCTTCAGCAGATAACAGCTTTTGTATTCTTCAGCAGATCACAGTACGGTATAATGTTCAAAAGATGTGTGCTTTCTGAATAGCCTATGTGTAGCTTTTAAAATTTCTTCTAAGACAGTTGACAGTCTCCTAATAGATGTACCAATTTTGGTGTCAAGAAGATGCACCCAATAATTCTGGAATATCCCAGCATAATTTAACTTACAGAGATGTGTAATTGTACATCTCTTAAGGAATAGAAGCAATTAAATAAAAGATGAGAGATAGCATAGCACTTTCCATGCAGAAAGCATCACATCCAGTTTCCTGGTATCTCCAGGTAAGGCTCAGAAGGATCCCTGCCTCTGCTGGAAAGCTACTGCTTTACCACTGGGAACAATATCGAGCTAGGTGCACCCAAACCACGTAGTTTCTTTTTCTTCTGCTTATATCTGTGAATTGAGGGACTAAATGAGGCTTTTGTGTTTCCTTAGGATCAATGCCACTTCTCACGGATTTAATTCCTTCTTCCATCTAGATCTCTGGTATTTTAAACTTTGGTTCTTAATTCCTAACATGTTGCATTGTTACATATACAGCACTGAGCACATGACAGCTGAGCTTCTTTTGGGGAATTATGAAGTATCTAACAGTAGGAAATTGGGAGTTGTGTGTGTTTGAAAAATGAGGGAATAATCAAGGGTCTGTGCTATGTTTCTTTTAAATTTGTGGATGCTGTAAGCAAACTTGCCCGCAAATGTTGAACCATAAATCCAGAGAGGTATTTGTAATAGTTTGTAAAGATTTTAGGGGGAATTTCTGAAAATACTATTAGAATACTATCACAGCAGAAGGTTTCAGTATGCTTACTGCCTTAAGCGTGTTTTTGATCCATTTGGCTTTTGGAATTGTTCATATAGTCAGGCTACTTTGCATAATTACATTTATATAGTATTGGTTTGCATTTGTTTTAGCGTAGCCAGCAGAGGGATGCAGAGATCTTTAAAAACTGTTGTTTTATACTTAAAAAAAAAAAACACCCCTGAATCTAAGAAAGGAACTGCCAGAATGCACTCATCCTTATCTAGACTAATGAACACACATTCTGGGATAGCCATTTAAGGCTTAGTTCCCAGTGTGGCATTGTTCAGCCAGACCCCCAGATACTGCTCACTCCTTTGTATTAATAACCTGGCTTGTTATAGCGAAGCAAGCAAACTGCAGCAGAATAATAAGCAAACAGGAATTTTAAGCAAGAAACAGTGAGGAAACTTTATAAACAAAGGCCTTTGTCTACCGTGTAAATATTGCTGGAGAGGGCAGTTATTTATATTTAAAGTTTAGCTCCTGTCGTTAATATGAATTGTTCCCCTGTGAAGCACTATCTGCACTATTGTTCAAAAGGCATTTAATGGTTTGTGTTTTTTGGGAAGAGAAAAGATGTAAGATATGTTAGAAAAATAAGAGTGGGTTACGAATGGAAAAAGATCTAAGCTTTCCCCCATTATTTGCCTCTTTTAATTGTGGGCAGTCAGATCACATGATAGAAGCTTTGCTTCGAATTTTCCATGCTTTACAGCTTGTGCTGCCCCACAAGTAAAGGTACCATTGAAGGGTCTTTTGAGGATTTTTGATGAGCTTTACCTGAGCCTCTTCTCCATTCTTGTCAAAATTCTAGACCTGGTCATTGCTCAGATATAATCTTTCCCTGACAGTTAAGCAGGGTAACACAATTAACTAAGCATTTTTTAAAGTAGCACTTCTAACTATTATATAGGACAAGGTCATTCAACAGCATGGAATGCAGTATCATCAGTACACTAATGATACACAGCTATACATCACCAACGTTGGCTGGAAAGGTGATGCTGTTATAATGCTGGCTGAGTGCCTGGAAGCTGTGAGGATATGGATGGAGAGGAACCAACTTTGACTCAACCTTGGAAAATAGAGTGGCTTTGGGTTTTGTTACCACCACCACCACCACCACACACACACACACACACACACATTTCCAAATCTGGTAATATGACATCTTTCACTCTAGATAAGGTTGCACTTTCCCAGATTGAACTGATGCACAATTTGGGGGGGTCCTCTTGGACTCACAGCTCCTGTTCAATGAGTAGGCATTCTCCGTGGCTTAAGGGGATCCTTTCTATTCAGCTGCATGAATTTTACTCTTTCCTTTCCTGGGAGGCCTTGCTCACGGTCGTTCATGCCTTAGCCTCTTCCCATTTGGATTACTGCAATGTGCTTTGCGTGGTCCCTTGAGGACCATTTGAAAGCGCAACTGATGCAGAATGCAGCAGTGCGCACAAGATTCACCCACATTATACCTCTAGATTCACCCACATTATACCTCTAGATTCACCCACATTATACCTCTATTGCACAAGCTGCACTAATCCCACTTTCCTTCTGGGTGCAATTCACGATGCCAATGATCACATTTAAAGCCCTACACTGTGCAGGACCTTATCAGATACGGTAAAAACACACTCCAGGTCACTTTCCTGAAATGTTGCCATCTGTAGTGAGACTTCAGAAATGTGCTTTTTTCATGATCGTTCCTAGCTTGTTGAGCATCCTTCTCCTGTCAAGACCTGGCTCTTTATCCAGGTGCTGGGATAGAGTAAGAGTATTTGGGGTTGATCGTTGGGGCATTCCAGGCAGATGACTAAGGCACTAAGGATTAGGTTGTGCTTTACAGTTTTATGGCTTTCATAGTTTGAAGTTTTTATTGCTGCTCTGAGCCTCGCAGCTGTGTTTCAAGATGAGCAGCCATGCAATTCCTTTAAATAAAACAAACAAATAAATAAGTACTCCATTCATGCATAGTAAATAAAAAGGGGGTGCCTTGATGCAAAATTAACAGTTATGATAAGTTAGCATTAATACAGCTGTTCATTAGTATTGCTTTTAAAATCAACACGGACGAATTAGAGTATTAAAAAATCTAAATAAATGGTTCACAAAAACAACAGGATGTCAGTGTTGCCACAGGGATTAGTGAAAGGATGAAAGGATTGCTTGTATTTCCCAGTTTAGAGACATTCTCTTCTGTCAGAGTTGTATAATTTTCAAAAGGCAAAATTATATATACACAGAAATTATGAAACAACATTCAAGTGCAAAAATGGAGTTCTGAAGACATCTTTTTCGTCAAGAATGTTACAAATGGTGCCTAAATATAGTATTTATCTAGAATTTTTGTTTGTTTGTTAATTAAATTCCTATGTCGCTCTTCTCACTATCAAGGGAAATGATAAATATTCACAATTTTATAACCAATGGACTAGTATGTAAGTCCTTTGGGTCCAAAAGGGCTTTTCTATCTGGATTGATTTAAAGAAGTGGATCTAGAATTTATTTATTTATTTATTTATTTTTAAAATATATAGGCTGCCCCATTCCCGAAAGACTCCAAATTCATATCCTGCAAATGGAAATGTCTTCTGATCCAGTTGCACTATTGGCAAAATGTGCAAAAAGGGAAAATTGACTTACTTATTCCCTTCCTTTGCAGTTTTCTTTGCATTCAAATCAATCTGGCTGTAGGATCCCCTGTAACAGCACAAGAGGGGTGTTGGAATAGCAAATGGGAGAAAGAATCAGCTTTCATATCGCTGTATTCTAACTGCTGGCTGGGCGCTTGAGCCAAACTGTGCTCAGGAAGTGTTTCTGCGAATACAGCAAAATGATACTTTGCTCCAAATATTTTAAAAACTGTGGAATCCTATAGAAAGTTTAAGTTAAAAAAAAAGCCATGTACCATTAGCATGCTGACCAATTAAATTTCCCATTTCAAAAACATTAGTTAACTATTGGATGACTGTGAAGAAGGAGGTATTAAGATCTGCAAAAACACCTAAAGTTAAAATTCATTCATTTATTCATTCATTGGCAGCCCATCATATCATAGGGTAACTCTTGGCAGCTTACAGTTACATATACAGTTAAAACATGAAAAGTTAAAATCAGACATTAAAACCAAGGACACCTGGGGAGGGCGGGGACAGAGTGGTGGGGAGGTGGGATCTGTTATTGCTCAATTAGCCACCCCCATTGTGCTGTTCTCCACTGGGACCCCAACCGACTGGCAAATATATTTTACTAGCTGATAACCTGGCTTTTCCCGGGTATTTATGCCTTGCTGCGACATGGTGGAAGCAGGGAATCCTGGAGCCTACAATTTCATTTGCATGCCTTACCTCTATTGGCTGAAGAGCCTCCGATTTGCATGCCTTGCCTCTATTGGTTGGAGAGCCTCTGATCTGCCTGTTGCTGGGCAGATCCAGATGCCTCCGCACATGCTCAGTAGAGGTTTGTGCCTGCAGAGGAGGGGGTCCCCTTTGGCAGCAATTTTGGGGGTCAAAGAAGCCCCAATGTGGTTCGTGAGCCCCACAGGGAACTTCTCCGGAGTGTAAAGAATGTGTATGATAAGTTTGGGCGTGATTGGTGCAGGGGTGGAGGACCCTTTCTGGGGCATACCCACAAACATACACACGCACACTTCTGTTTTATAGATATATAAGATACATTCCAGAACTATTGGATCAGTTTCATTCCTTAGAGACCACATGTCATTCCCTAAGGTGCCATAGCGGTGCAGTGGTTAGAATACAATATTTCAGGCTAATTCTATCAGTTCAATCCTGGCCGGCTCAAGCTTGACACAGCCTTCCATTCTTCTGAGGTTGGTAAAATGAGGACCCAGATTGTTGGGAGTAATATATTGACTGTGTAAAACCACTTAGAGTGGGCTGTAAACACTACAACGTGGTATATAAGTCTAAGTGTTATTTCTATTGCTAATTTCAGCAGTCACAAATATTATGCCAATTACCTCTAAAAAAATAACCTTGCAATTTTTATTTTCAGTCTGTTTTAAGCCCTGGTATCTTTACCTACATGTCTACCAACTATCATTCAATAAAATGGTTGATCATTATAGTGATAAACTATACAGTTTAAATAAATAAACTATTATTAATAACTTGTTTAAATTTATTGGCCGACCAATTCAATTGTTTCATTGATGCCACCACACAACTTTTAATATGGAATGCAAGAAAGAAGCAAGGGCCTATATTGTCAAACATTCAGCAGCTGTTTACCCATCAGCACATGCACATGCACATGCACATGCACACATACACACAAAACTCTAGTTTCATCTTCCTTTTCTTGAAGCAAAAAGTAAATTAAAATGAAATGAAAGCAGTTCATGCCAGCAACAACTTAACATCAAACTGACAGAATTGTGACATCCAACTTAATAATAGAAGGCCACCTATAGAGCTGAACAATAGAGAAAAATGTGGTTCCATAAATAGGTGAATTTACAGCTCACAGTATGAGAAATAAATAAACTACAAAGCATTGTTTCCTTTGAAAGTTTGTCATCTGCCATTTTAAGTTATATAACTGTAAGGTGTGGCTTGAATTTATCCTAGCCTCTCTTTTCCCCTCTCTTTCTCTTTCTACACGCATGCATGCATGCATTCATACACACACACACACGCACACACACACACACAGATGAATACATACATACACAAGTTACCAGAAATCTACTATTTGAGAATCCATCTCATACCTAAATGCAGGCACCACTGGCATGATATGCACAAAGATCTCTTGACTATGTCTTCTTCTAAGTCTCATGACCCTTTTTATAATGCTACTTATCTACAGTTTGAAAATAATTGTGTATTTTTTTGTCCTTGGAAGTGGGCTACATTTAGATTTAATATGGTCAGTTGAGACCACATTAGAAAAAAAAAATAGTGCAGTCAGAATAAAAACATCATTTTGATAAATTATATATAGTTTCCAGTCATTTATTTAAAGATTTTTTTTGTCTGATTTGCTAGTTGTTGAGAACTCCACAGCTCCATCCATTCTCTGAGGATGGGTTAGTAAGCGCCATTATTCTCGTATGTGACAAGCAGCTGGTAAAGCCCACCATTTGTTATTGGTCTCCTTTTCATATTCACTACCTGCATTCTGTCAGATCCCCAACCTTTTTCAATAGTTTCTCTTTATCCTTAGTTGTTGAAAAAGCTATGGCTAAAGCATATTTTCACATTGGTTGTTAAAGAAAATTAAATTCTGGATTTAACATTTCTAGTTTCTTTTTACATGGTTTAAAAAGTTATTTAGAGAACTGGTCCTGCTCATTCTCCTAATTAGGACTTTTGCCCTCAAACCCTGTTCTGGTATTGCCATCATAACCATAATGATGAAAAAAATCAGTCCAATGAATTATATAGTAAACATATGCTATGTTAGAGCAAATATGTGCAGTGTTTCTTCGACTTTGCTTTGAAGTTGAAGAGAGAAGAATTTTGTATATTTTCCATATATGAAAATCAACTTAGGGTTTTGCAGAACAAGGAGAAAAATAATGGAAGAGTCCCTCGTAAGTGAAATATTGTACAAAATGTAGTTTCCAAACCATAGACAATAATTATTTGACATTATTTTGTTTTGGTTAGATCCAACCTCCATCCCATATGGACACCACAATTTGGACACCGCACTTCAAAGATTCAGAGAACCTGAAGTTAGACTAAAAGAGCTGGAGGTCATAGGACTGTGCAGTGCTTCATTCAAAGGCAAGAATATATTTCAGTGTGTCTGATCAGTGTACAAGTAGCAAGGAAAACAAACAAGCAAGCCCCACTGCAACTGTTTGCTTTAGAATCCAAAATGCTTCATATCCTGATGTTCAGCCTTGAGAACATAAGACTAAAGTGAACTATAATATCACTCTTCAAATACCTGAAAAGATACCTCATAGGGAAAAAAATCAAGGTGTGTTCACTATTACTCCAAAATACAGGATATAGAATAATGGAAAACAATCTCCAACTCAATGTGATGGTGACAGAAATCTTCGTAATAAGAAAATTTAATAGTGTAATCAATTACCCAGAGAGGCAGTAAGCTCCTTTTACTGGATACTTTTATTCAAAGGCCATCTTTCATGGGTGCTTTGATTTAAATTCTTGCATTAAATAGGAGGTGGCATTCTATGGCCTAAATGGCCCCATAGACAGCTATAGGGAGGACAACAAGGACAAAATGGTCAAACATGTTTTGCAATGTTGCAACATCAACTCCACCCTTTATACCATACATTGTGACTTTGAACATATATGCGTAATGCGCAGAGCATCTGTTGTGACATCACAAGACATATTTTATCATTCTGAAAAATCCTCCAGATAAAATAGACTTATAAAATAACCATTTCCATTCTATGGTTCTATGATTCTAAATAATGTCTTTCTTCCCAATTATCTACCTGCTAATAAGGTCAAGATTATCGATCTTATTGCTGATAGGCTTGACTTGCATATTTTAACAATTGAACATTTCTTGTGAACCAGTTAAATATTGTGTGCAATAGCTACATATTTTGTTTTTGCATCAAGTCCCTATTGTGCTCAAACCTGCCATAAATCAAGCCTTTATTTATGCCAGCTTTAAACTCTCCATTACTTCTTGCTTGCCATTTGTTTCATCAGGTCTTTTTATTTGAAATTTAAACCATGTTCATAGGACTCATAAGTGCTTCACAACTGTCCTCCCTAAACCATGCCAGAATAAACCGTGGCAGAATATGAGATTGGAACTGTTCACAATGGGGTTAGTATAATTCATACATTGTACAGTTGAACAAACATTCCACCCAGTATTTATCTTCCAAATGCTGGCACAAAACTAGCTGTGGGAAATATTACATCCAAAAATATGAAGGATGAAACCCTCACTGATTTTGCTGCAATAACCTTATCCAAATGGCATAAATCTAAGTGACCTGTTGCTAATTTCAGCAATTCAATGTATTATTGTAGCAGCTACAGTGAAAAGTGGCTTCTATGTAAACATTTTTTTCCAGACTATCTAAACCATCTTTGGGCTGCTGAAATACATTTGAGAAAATATATTTTCTGGTGTACTAAAATGAGTCACACAGCAGCTTCTAAACCTATCCACTGGCATCTTGGTATTAGGAAAAACAAAATTGGTTGCTTGTTTCAAATGGGATTTTTGAGTGATGCAGTAACGCATATAGGGACAACATTTTTGGGAGCTCAAAGCTATTATTTTCTGGAGAAATGTTGCAAATTGGATGATGCTGTGGTTGGTATTTTTTTGGAGAGTGTTGTTTATTTTAAACTATGTTAAGCCTACTGTAAGCAGGCTCCACAGTTTTCATGCATCTTCTGCCTGTAAATAGAGGGAAACTTTTTATCTTTCCTTTTTATCAAAAAGAAATGAGTGTAAAGGCTAGGTTTGTGCTCTACATGTGGCCTTGGAAAATTAAGTTCTATTTCTTTGTTTATTTAAAAAATTATTTGCTGCCCATCTTGTATCCAATGATGTCTATTCTAAATCTATCCAAGCCAAGGTAGCTCACTTCAGTTTTATCAATTTATCGGATAAACCCCAGAAGGTTGAGTTCATACCACATATTAATCTAGAACCAAAGAATAAACAACTTGTCCAAGGTAAAATTAATACCTTCTAAAGAATTCCAAAGAAAATGATGTAGGATGTGCTTTGCATTCACAGTGGCCAACTCCCAGTGGGCTACTAAGCAGTAGCTTGACTCTTTAAGACTTATTTTACTCATTTCTTTTCCAAAACAATGCTTTATAGTATTTCCCTTTTTCATATTTTGTAGCTTGGGGATTTCTCCTCATTGTCTTTATTTGTTCCTTTTAGCCTCTTGTCTTCTAATCTTCTTTGTGCTCTCCTTGCAAATTAAGGTCAGAATTACTGTCATCCCTATGCTGAGTCAAACAAACTAAAAAGAAAGCATGGGGGTACTTGGCATTTTCTTCCTGTGCTGCGTAACAGAAAGGTTGAAGGATATAATGTTTCTTGCTGAATCCAGATTTACAGAACAGGCAGATAGGCAGAATTATTTATAGAAATGGCAAACAGGGACACATAGACTTTGACCATGTTCAGTAACTGAAAGAAGCAATTTCAAATGGTGAGATAACAACCAAGCTGTGGGACAGGAAAATTGACCTTTAGAATCATCCCTCCAACATTTCATAATTGAAAATAGATACATATTGCTTTTCATTGTCAGACTGATTATTGTTACTGAGGACATTAGTCCACTCTCTGTAAATTCATTAATACTGAATATCCTATCTTTTCCCATTGATTTAAACAATAGGACAATATTTTAGAAAAGGAAATGTGTCCTATGGGTTAGCAATTCAATTATTTAAAAAATAGTTGTCCCACAGTGAATTATCCATTGTTCCAAATAACTTTTCTACTGTGTGAGAAGTCAATAGACAGTACGCAGCAGAGTGACTTAGAGCATAGAGGCTTCCATTAAAATCCTCTTCCTGTTCCGAAACTAGCTCTGTAGATCAAGAGATAGTTTGATAAATAGCTATTCTTCCAGGGGACAGTAAAAAATTATGAAAGAATTCAAAAACAGAACAAAAAATATTTTTTAAAAAGTAGAAAATATGGACATGAAGCAGAACAGCTATGGCATACATAAGAAATTAGCAGTTTACATTTTTGCAGAATTTGTATTAAACCATTTTTGTTCTTGTTTAGATATAGAGGTACAGACAGTGGTGGGATTCTACCGGAACGCCCCGGTCCGGGCGTACCGGTAGCGCTAATTCCGGCTGGCCCCGCCCACCCC
>JANHJO010003225.1:64452-77212 GCA_032468235.1 Pseudoxyrhopus heterurus
TGGAAGGCTGAGTCAACCTTGGAGCTGGTGGGATTCGATCAGCCAAACTGCTGATCTGCAGTACTGCAGTACTGTGAGCTTACCACTTGAGCCACAGCAGCTCCACTCATGCGAGCAGAGACCGCTTGCACTCATGTGCGTAGCTTCTTTTGCGCGAATGGACCTTTGCACATGAGCTTCTAATTGAGCTTCACACACAAGCGCACGTACCTGCCACACGCACAAAGCTCCATTCGTCTGAATGGAGGGCGCATGCGTGTGCTGCTCACACAAATGGAGCTGTGCACACTTACATGCGTCTTCTCCCACTCATACCCTCCCCGCACTGGGCCAGGCCGCCAAGCTGGAAAGGCTGGGGACCACTGCCTTAAGAGGCAGGCAGGAAGGAAGGAAAGACGGAAGGAAGGAAGGAATTCTATATTATTGCATAGTTAGAGCCCTAGTGGATCAAATGCAGTATTGCAGGCTGACTCTCCCCACAGCCTGGAGTACGATTCTGACAGGCTCAAGGTTGCCTCAGCCTTCCCTACTTCCGAGGTCAGCAAAATGAGGACCCAGATTGTCGGGGGCAATATGCAGACATTGCAAACCGCTGTAAAGATTATGGGCAGTATATAAATATATAAGTCTAAATGCAATTGAATACATTTGGTAATGCCCAAATTTCTTTTTCGCCACCTGAAAAAAAATTTTCCTGACATTTTGTTAGTCATTGCTTCTTTTAATATAGAAATAAAGAAATAATATTTGTTGTCAAAAAGTCTTTTAAGCAATATCTGTGCATTGATTTTAGGCTTCAGAAATCCCCTTATCAGTTATCCATTTCTTTTCAGGATCACAGGGAAACACCTGGGATGATCTACCTCAAGGTCTATCAGCAGAATGGAGAGCATTCCCTCCTCCGTGTTTCCCTAGAATTAGTGCGCTTTACAAAACAGCAAGAGAAAAAAATCAGAAGCAGAGAGGCAGCCTGATTCATCTAGTGTTGGATTTTATCTAAACAGATCTCTGGTTAGGTGTTTACTACCTTGCTGACTACAGTATCTTATAATTTATAGCAGGGGTGTCCAACTCATGGCATCACGTTGTCACATGATGTATTGTGACTTTCCCCCCCTTCGCTAAAACGGGAGTGGGTGTGGCCAGGCCCGTGGGCCACGAGTTTCACACCCCTGATTTACAGTGTTTCATGATGAGCAAATGGTCTTGTCTCCTTCACTGTTTTCATTACTACCACACAAGAAGTAACCCTGTTTCTTCAGATCTGGTACAATGGGTTTTTTATTCCATAGTTTTGCTGGGGCTTCATTGTTTTTAGCTAAGGGGGGGGAAATTGGGCTGAGAACAAGGGCCTGGCACCCAATCTTACCTTTCAGTTTTTGCTTTGCATCAGAGTATAACATCAGAGTATAACATTAAAATAAAATTCAAAAATTGTATTGTTATCACCTGTAAACAATAACCCTTTAGAAGACAGTATAAAAGCAATCCAGTGCAGCTTTTTCACTTAGCTGTCATTGATATACATTTACTAGATAATGTTTGGTATTTTGCTCCCTAATGTGAATGGCCCAAGGTTACATATACAACAGTAAGGCAGTAAAGTATACAGACAGTATTATAAAAACAAAACATTTCTGAACACCTGCACGGCATAAATTATGGCTTCCAGTAGCTGAATTTTAAATATTACATTATATGCAAAGTTTCCACATTTCTTTATTGAAATTTAATCAAGACGTTTTGACTTTAGTGAAAAATAGTCTTGTTTTTCAGTCAAGTCATCTTCATTTCTTTTAATGAAGATGCATCTATAGTGTTACCAGGCCAGTCAAAAACTATTTGTAATTTTACTGTATATTTATTCAGATGAACACATGGCTCTTCACCTACAATAATTGACTTGAAAATGAATTTCAGTATACATACGTTACTGGTAAAGAGGAAAGTTCTGCAAAACTGTTATCTATGGAAGCTTAATTAGTAATCATTCACGTTTCATTATATACAAAGCTTGGTTGATATGTGCATACATTTTTCTTGATGATCTTTGGGTTAGGTTCACACATTGTGCAAAATAATGGTTAGTTTAACCATGATTAGAATGTCCCAGATAGCAAAAATTACACTAATTCATCATTAATCAACTACACCAGCTGGATTCATACAACACACTAAACTGAAAATTGGTAAACTGTACCAATAAAGGAGAATATTTGAAGCTCAGGGTTGAAATGAAGGGGTCCTTGGTGCTCTCTAAGTTTGGTTGTTTTCTTGGAGATGTTTTATTACCCAAACTAGGTAACATCACGGGATGCTCCAATGTCATAATTGGGACCTGGTTAACCAAGTATCCAGATTGTAGTCTTGTGACTGTAAGGATACTAAGGTGGCCACAACTTCAAACACTGGTCATAAGAACTACTTGTTCAGTGCTACCGTAAGTTTAAATGATTGCTGAACGGGTGGTTGTGAAGCAGCGGTCCCCAACCTTTTGGGCACCAGGGACCGGTTCTGCGGAGAGGTTTTTCCATGGACTGGAGGGGGCGTGGTTTGGCACGAGTGTTTCCGATTCAGGTGTGAAAGAAACATTCAAGTTGTCTAATGTTGCATTTATTTCAACCGATGTATGTCTGAATAAAGTAAACGCTGCATTTTTTTAAAAAAAATCTTTTATTTTTAAATTTATTGTTGTGCCTTTGAGTCAGTGTTGACTCCTGGTGACCCCCTGGAAAAGTCCCTGCCATAGTGCTGTTATAATGATAGTTTCCCCCGCTTTTTTTTCCTGTTTGAAGTCTTAGATTTAAATTTTTCTTTAAATGGGCAGAATGGATGACTTTACATAATCAGTTTTAAAAATGAAGCTGGCAAATGAATCTAAATATTTATTCTACATATAAATCTTCTGAATGTTGATTTTCATTCTGTTTCGTATTTTATACAAACCGTCTGCTTTCCTCTGTTTTTTCTCCCCAGATACTGATGAATACAGGCCACCAGTTTGGAAATCTTATTGTGAGTATTTGATTAGATATTATCTCTGTCTACCCCATTCATAAATCTACCACCCATGATATGGGGAATGAGGGATGGGTGGGTTAGCTTTTTTTTTAACTCCGTTTCTCACATACCAAACCTAAGTTTGTTTCATCCAGTTTCCACCTGAACTTGTAACACTTTTTCAAGCCTCTCTCAATTGTTTAGGTGCATTTTTTTGAATATATAGGTAGTCCTCAACTTACAACCACAATTGAGCCCAAAATTTATGTCGCTAAGTGAGAAATTTGTTAAGTGAGTTTTATGACTTTTCTTGCCACGTTAAGTCAGTAGCACAGTTGTTAAGTGAATCTGCTTTCCCTATTGACTTCGCTTGTCAAGGTGGCAAAAGGTGATCACATGACCCCAGGACGCTGTAGCCGTCATAAATGTGAGTCAGTTGCCAAGCATGTGAATTTTGATCACATGACCATGGGGATGCTGCAATGGTCGTAAATGTGAAAAATGGGCATAAGGCACTTTTTTCAGTGCCGTTGTAATTTCAAATGGTCACTAAGTGAACTGTTGTAAGTCAAGGATTATCTGTAATACGTTTTTGCACATATGGTTCTATGAAAAAAATAATTGGACTTTTTGGTTTTCCTTAATTTTTGCATTTCTTTGCCGCCATATGTTACTGCAGCTTCCTGTATGTCCTGGTGATATATAAGGGGTCAATGTAGACAAATATCATCAAATTTTAATGCATGTTTCATTTATTTCATAATGTAAATCATCTAACATGATATGAACCAATGTGAATGCGTTTTTTTGAAGAGGGAGAGAAAAGAGCCTGGGAAATATGTTAAGCAATTCAAAAAAGTGACATACATTGTTTGAAAATCTTTTTCCTTGCCATTTATAAAAAAAATGTGGATAATCAACAATATTAACAATTCATTGCTGCAAAACAAGTGTAGGGATAGTTTTCTTTATTGTATAATAATTATTAGTCAATCCCGTGGTCAGACAACTGACAATCCTTTGATACGTTCTGCGTAGTGGGTACATATGTAACCAGAATCGTATCAACACAACAAACTTATTGACCTCATCTCCAAATGCAATTATAGAACATTCAATGTAATTTAGACCACATGTGGGTTCATGATCAATTCCTGAATTACATATCCAACAGTAGAGTTGTTATAAATAACTGAACTATCTCTGAGGTATGCACAAAAAATTATTTTGTGATTGTATTAACCTTACTTTAAGAGGATCAGTTTGAAGCTGTTTAATTCTCCTTTGATTTACCAGAACAGGATCCTTAAATTCATTACCATGGTCATATAGGTAACTTGTGAGATTCTTTCATACAACTAGGTTACTGGCTAAGGCCCACTGATAATTCTTTCAGAAATTTTTGTAGAACCTCAGAAGCAGCAGTTGCATCTGGACCAAAGAATCAAAATAGCAAAGGTTTAGATTGAATATACTGTTGTTAAAGCCTCTGGGGTAAATCAAATTCATTTTTTTTCCTCCATTTTGCACAAGTTTTAGCTCCCTTAGAACAATGTTGATGCAAAATAATGAACTTGTGAGAAGCTCAGTTTAACTCCAAACACATATTTAGATATATGGACTGAGATCGCTGAAAAAGCCTGAGTTGTGTTTACTCACTGCCCTGTCCATGAAGGCCTTATATTTACCCTGCCTCTCTTTGCTCTATTAGTCTTGCTTCTTGGTGGAATTTGTGGGGAAGGATGATACCAAGTATGCAAATTTTTTATATGGTGGTATTACTCGTTGTATGTGAATATTAGCCCAAACTAATTTCGGATTAGTTCCTGGTCCTATTACTTTGCCTGAGGTAATAGAAATAAAAAGAAAAATGGGGGAGAGGGGGCTTGAAGAGGAAGACTATGCTCTGATAACATCAAGACAACGTGTGAAAAAGGAAAAAAGCCTCAGAAACTGTGCGACACAGCCCAGGTTTTTATAGTTACACGAAGGCAGAACTCAGAACAATTAAAAATAAAAACACAGTTATTCTTATTAACTGAGAAATGGTAGTTGTCTAACAAAGGATGCATCTATTTTGTTTGAAGAAGTAGATGTGGTTGGTGGTGCATTTTCGGTTTTTTCATTCTAGGGTATTTCAACCAAGTACCAAAATCCTAAGATCGATCTATCTATCATTATCAGAGATGAATTAAACTTGAGCTATGCCAGTTCTGCACCGACATTTATGCAGTGCCAACCTTCGTTTTATTTCATTTGCACCCGGTTTCCTTTTACTGGAGTCTCAAAGGAACGGACGTACCTTTAAGAATCTTCTGCCCACGGCTGCTCTTTTATAATTGCTATTGTCAGAACCTTTGTCTGCTTCAGAGCTTAAGGGCCCCAGTGTGCAGGTTTTAAGTCATAACTTACTCGATCAGTCACTTGTCATACGCCAAGCCAGTTATTTAATATAAAACCATTAATACACAAAGTGACTTGAAGCAGGCTTTTGTCTTCAAAACGATGATTAAAGGATAAAAATTGGCACTCATTGTGTTGCTTATATTAAAGCTCATTAATCACAACAGTCACATATCCTGCAGTTGTCACCTAGAAATGCATGCCTGCTATCTCCAGTTGCAAATAAGAATAATAAATGCCTGAAAAATAACCTTTTGCAAAGCATGTATGTTCATGTTAGGCAATATACCACCTATACTCTAAGGATGACGTTCCGTTTTTATTATCATGACATCTTGCTGGCAGCTAAAAGATGCTATTCCTTTGTGTGTGACTATTTCCAGTTCTCTTACATTTGTAAAGATTTGTGGTTATACAACTAATCTGTTCAGAGCAGGTTCTAAGCGGTGAATGAGAACCAAGGAATGAATTTTCTTTCCTCCTTTGTAAAGAACATACTGACTCAAATCAAATCAAATCAAATGAAATCTTTATTATAGTCAAATATGAGCCTAAGGAAGGTGGGTACAGTTAATTATAAAGTATCAGAATAATTATAAAAACCAGAAAGATATAACACAGAAAGTATGTATGTGTGTGTGTTACACACACACGCACACACACACACACACACATTGTGGCAAACTAAATTTATCATAGTACAGAGCACTCTGGAATAATGAACTAGATGCTCATTAAAAGTAGTTTATAGCCCAGGCCTTCATCTGATGGATTTTAAGCCTGTTGTGCAGAACCTGGCGACACTGTATGTTGTACCTGGGTTGGTATCTGAAAACAGCAGGGACGTGTTTAATTATCCTGTGTGCCCTGGATATTTATGTAATAATGGTGAGATGAGCCTAGTATGAATGTCTCTTAATACGGGTGCTGGAGAAATACATGTTCTGTTGTTTCTGTCTAGAGCCACAAGGGCATTGTTTCACTGGGTGTGGAATCTTCCTGTATCAACCTTCAGGGATACATGAATGGAGGGCATGGACATTATGCCAAAATAAAGATCCTCCTATGGTTAGGTACCTTGAGTTTGGTTAAGTACTGTATGTCATAGGGGAGGCAGAATACCTGTTGGATTCACTGGCAATAAAGATAGGGGCCTATCTGCTAGGTCCTGTTGGCACTGTGTGTCCACTGCCCATTGTTAAATGAGTGCCTTGGTCTAGTCATATCTCATGCTGAGTAGAAGACCTGGAGAGACGTCCAAGGATGAAATGTTGCTACTGTCTTTTTTTTTATGCGGCCTGAAAACC
Organism: Pseudoxyrhopus heterurus; assembly: GCA_032468235.1. NCBI lineage: Eukaryota > Metazoa > Chordata > Lepidosauria > Squamata > Pseudoxyrhopus > Pseudoxyrhopus heterurus. The sequence continues at coordinate 71,163 of JANHJO010003225.1, forward strand.
ATCCCTCATAGTTTGTGGGACAAAGCCATGGGGGGGGGGGACAGTTGAACCAATAGTTGAGTATGATCACCTATACTCTACCCTCAATTTTAATGAGGCCTATATCTAGTCCCTGGGTGGCATGAAAGATACATTTCGGGATTTGAAGGGCCAATCTTAGAAATTTGGATTGAAAAAGTCTAATGGTGCAAAATTAGAGAAGGGGCCCAGTGGGCACCATAAAGAAATTGTATTATTGGCTTGGTTTAGAATAATTTCAATGCTACGGATATATAGTAGCCACCTCTTGTCGAGGAATTTAAGGATGCCAGATTATTTCCTCTATGTATTTTCAGCAACGTAGTCCCCATTGGGTTCCCTACTGTTGGCAGAATGGAGGGCTACTCCCAGTTATTTGAAACAGGAGACTTGCTCAATCTTAAGAGTAACTATGATGTATGCTCTTGGGCCTTTTGGCAAATCCCTTGATTGTAATTCTAGCTGGCCTTCCTTCCAATATTGTATTAGTGCTTTCAGTGCTCTTTTGAGACATATAGGTGTTCTTGAAAGAGTTGCTGCATTGTCTGCATAGAGTAGAACATAAATGTGTTTTCCAGCAAGTTTTGGAAAGTTCATATTGAGGAGATTGCCTACCATGGAGTTCATACAGAAATTGAATAAGGGTGGGGCCAATATGCAGCTTTGTTTGATGTCTTTCTCAGTTCCAGTAGCACTGGTGAGATGGCCTGGAGGTTACATCTTACTTTGAGTGAGGTTCCTTCATGACCTAGGTATTAGATGAAATAAATGTTGATCAGTGAAGCAGGTCTCCCATTTTTCCCATAGTTTAGCTTGAGATATGGAATTAAAAGCTGCTTTGAATCTATGAAGGCAACAGAAAGGGAGGTTGTGTTGCAGAAGGAACATTTTTCAATGAGTTGATAGGGTACTAGACACTGATCGTGGTGGATTGACCTTTCCTAAAGCCATCTTGCTTTCCAGACAGTTCTGGGATTTCCATTGTAGTTGTCTTGCACAAAGTTTGCTGATTGTATTAAGGAGGCTGTTAGGTCTATAATTAGTCCCCAGTCCTTGGGAACTCCGGCATAGATGTCAATGCAGGTAAAGAGTGAGGCCAATGGGGGGTCCAGAAGCCCAAGTTGTTTTCAGTGGTCTCTGGAGAGATTATTAGGCATTCTCCTGGGACTTCCATGGTCATGCAGATATTGTAGGATGGTATAGCTGTTTCTGTTATATTTTATTATTTAATAAATTGATAAAATGTATATTTATTTCAAAATATGTATCTTATCTCACTCTCAGATTCTATGTGTCCCACTCCCTCACCCTCTTCTTTCTATAGCAGTATCCAAAATGCAGAGCAAATTGCTCAGAGGCCTAATTTTCTCCTCATCTAGTGAAAGAGAGACAACTTCTCAGACAAGGTTGTCGCCATCGTCAACAGACAGCACCATCATCCATCATGAAATGTACAATCTTGGAGTCATCTGACAGAATATCACAGCCATTTTAAAGTGTCTTAACAGTAGTTACCATTTATTTAGACAAGACAAGATTCTTAATGTTCCTATTTTCCCTAAAATAACAATCATGTGAGGTTGATTGGCCCAAATGTAAGTATTACCGGTATGAATTGGGATAATGAGACACCTCACCCAGGCCAACCTGGAAGTTTTGGGATGGTCCTCAGATGTTCTTTTTCAATGTTTGCTAAATTGGTTTCCAAAAGTGTATCTGTGGCTTTGTTATATGTTTAACTGTAACATATTATGGTCCCATTAAATGGTATGCAATTTTCCCAATATGTTAACCATTTTTTTTTCTAAACTGAACTTATCTCCCTTCATCCTCAGTTTGGAAATGAATTTAAGCCTCTGGCATTTCATATTATTCATTTAGTATCATGAAAATTAGCGTTTGTATTTGCTATTGGAGATAGGAAACTTTTTTCTCTAATGATTCACCCTTATATGATCTCTCAGAAAGGGAATATTGTGAGGTGTGAAAGACAAGGTCCATATATGAAAGTCCAATTAAACTGATTTATTGTTAATCATGCCTAGCCACAAGAATATCCTGCTTGGGTTTAGATAAGGGCTAACATAATTTAAGGGAGGCTGACTTAGTTCACTTGTGGCTATGTAGGGATTCTAGGCTGATCTCTCTTTTGACTCCACGCCCAGGTTTTGCGACTCTTTCTCCTACAAGTACGATTTGATGTCAAGGTTTTATGCTTTCATGTAAAGTAGTCTGTTTATCCTATGTATTAGGATGTGTCTGGAGGACTTTAACATTTTACTTGAAAAGAGCAGAATGATTTTATTTGTATATCATGATAGATAAAAAAAAAAAGAGTCCTGTTCCCAAAATTTGTCAGTTGGTGATACCTATTATCCAGGTGGGATGTGAAATACTTTTTTCACAAATTTGAAGCCATACTACCATGGCATTGGTGACATTTGCTGCATCCCTAAGAGGGGGAACTCTATAAAGCTCCTGCATGGTCATTGGGTTTGTTTTATTTGAAAGTGTACTCTGTCTCTAGTCATCTCTTAACAATAAGCTGTCACATGCTAGGAAATGTTTTACTGTCCCATTAGTGTGAGGAAAAGCTGGTTACTTATTACTAAGATTTTCTCTGAAATTTTTTTTAGTGCATTTGTGCTAAGCTTCCCTGCTAAATATGAGCAAACCTCTGTGTTGCGATGTCCAAAGTGTTAATCTCAGGAAAAGTAAGAGGAATGCGTACTATACAATAGGGAATATTGATTCAATTCTGGGAAAGATTCCCAATAAAAAGTTCAGCTCTAAAAAGTTGTAGCAAAGGTACTGCACAGATGTAGAATTCCATCTGTTCATTACACAGATCGCTTGAAAAATCTCACTTACAGGTAAGGAACAACTTCTTTGGTTATTGTGTCCTTTATACAGAGAGATTCTTCTTCATTAAATAAAGAAAAGGGAAACCTACCCCAAAACAAGTGCTTGATTTAAGTTCATATCTGTGTTAAAACATAAAGTGAAATCTCTGTTTACCTTTTCTTAGTGTATCAGCTGCAGCAAGAAGCTCCACATCCTAGAAGAATTACCTGCACGTCTGAGGTGGGTACCAAGAAAATAAGATATTGCAGGCTCATTGCTGTAATAGTTATTATCTTTTCTTTGTTTGTTTGTTTGTTTGCAGCCAGCGTTCTACCAGATCTTACAAAAACTGAATTCTTTTTCTCCCTAATTTTCCCCTGTACCCATTTTAATTTCAATTCTTCATCATAACATTATGTAGGTCATATTGTGAGAAATAGAAATAGTGATTGCCCAGTGTAATTTGGAAGAGTACCAGTGTACCCACGGCTAGATAAACCTGCCATCCTGGAGTACAGATAGTCCTCGACTTACGACCATAATTGAGCCCAACATTTCTGTTGCTAAGCAAAACATTTGTTAAATGAATTTGCCCCATTTTTATGACCTTTCTTGCCACAGTTGTTAAGTGAATCACTGCAGTTGTTGAGTTAATAACACAGTTGTTAAGAGAATCTAGTTTCCCCGCTGACTTTGTGCATATAAAAAGGTCGCAAAAGGGAATCACGTGACCCCAGGACACTGCAACTGTCATAAAGATGAGTCAGTTGCCAAGGGTCTGAATTTTGATCACATGACCATGGGGACGCTGCAACGGTCGTAATTGTGAAAAATGTTGATAAGTCACTTTTTTCAGTGCCGTTGTAACTTTGACCAGTCACTAAATGAACAGGTGTAAGTCAAGGACTACCAGTACTAATATCAAAGAACTCTCTCAAGATCATCCTTAAGTATCTGATGCATAGTAAGATTGCTGTAAGAAAAGCAGCAAATGATGCTTCTTTTAATCCTGACTGCTTGTTTTCAGAAACCAGTCCTTTTCCTCTGATATCTTCAATATACATGGAAAAGTGAATAAAAATGATGCTTGTTATTGTGTTGATTTTTTTTAAATTCTCATATAAGTATCTATTAATTTTAAGGGTTTTTTGTTTAATTATGGTTAGCTGCCCAGAGTCACTTTTTTGAGATGGGCAGCTTTATACAATGAATGAATGAATGAATGAATGAATGAATGAATGAATGAATGAATGAATGAATGAATGAATGAATGAATGAATATAATATTTTTCCTCTCATCTCATTAGATCTAAATTTATTGCACAAAAGGTTAATTATAAATCTATTTGTTGGTTTAGCCAACAGCCCCCTTTACTGTTTAATATTATCATTTTACCTTTTGTCAGATGTCATATACCAGCTTCGACCCATAAATTCGTTACATAGTAAGCAGCTTAATCAAAAAGTAACATCAATTTTAATTTTCAGCATGTTACAGGGCAGGTTTGGACTTGTTATTATGCAGTTCCTGTTCATTTTAATAGGTATTGAAAATGATTAAAGTTTTAATTTTATTGCAATGCCTTCACCATACCCCCAAGAGAAGAAGAAATTAATCTTTGAAATGTGACTTAAATCCTGGGTGCAGAGTACTGTTATGGTTTTAATAGCTTATATCACTTAGATACCAAACAGGATTAATTTATTGAATTAAATAGGAGCTTCTTTGTGCAGTTCTTCCAAATATACCTTAAGCCTTTAGAATGAAGAATAAAACATAAGTAAATATGAAACAGTCCCATGCTTTTAAAGAAAGCCCAGGTTGCTGCCAGCATAGCAAGCATTTTTAATATTTCTCCAGCAAATATTTATTCCATAAAGGTTAAAAGTGATTAGAACAAATTAGCAATAATAGTTGGTTCTGCAAGGTATTAAGCTTCACATGTAATATACTATCTTGTTCACTCTAATTCCTGAATTTAACACATTAGTAACAATTTAATAGGAATTCATCACAGTAAGTGGTTTGTATTCATTACTCTCAGTTCAGGTTAGCAAAGGTATAGGCTTTCGTGTATATGTTCTTAGCTATAATTCGAATGATATGTACTCCTAGATGTAGTGTTCTGGTTTCCTTATTTCAGAAGTTCTACTGAGATGGTATTTGGCTCTGGTCAGTTAATCAGGAATTACGTCAATAGTCTCTTCAGGAGGAAGGAGGGAGGCAAATTCCATCTGTCAAATGAATGGCCGGTGGTCAGTGCACAGACCAATTCCTGGTCAGAAATACACCTGCAAGTATTATATTTTTGCACATTACTGCATAAATAGAAGCTAAACGAGTTGCATGTACGTCTTATGTCCTATTAGCTCTTCAGTGGCTAGGAATTGCAATCATCTTACGATCAATCATGGTTACTAAGGCCTCTGTCCATAACTAAGATGTAGTATCTTTAAATATTTAACCAGAGAGAGAAAGAGAAATGTGGGCAAAACACAGGTAGCAAAAACACAGGTATATTGTTAGCATATAACAGAAATCTTTGATAATAGAGTTTGTGATGATGTTTTCATGGACAATAGAGATAGAATCAGAAGTTTAGCTTTTTAATCAGTATATGAATGTTTACTTTTCCTCCCTTGTCTATCTGCCATTTTCCTTTGGAATATTCCAAACATCTGCATCTTTCAACATCAGTTTTACTTATCTTTTGTAGAGACTTTCTGAGATAATTGTTCCTGTACATATCCTTCTACCTCTTTTTTATCAATAGTTATAACAGACATCTAACATGGAAACACAAAGACCAGTAATTATTTGTTTTTTGTTTTAAATGATAGAACTAATTTTAAAAATACTTGAAGTTTGTAGTGATGGAAGTTGATCACCATTCAAAATATATCTCAGAGACACAGTGTCAGATGCACTGAAAGTCTAAAGTTGTTTTATGGTGTTTTAACAGTGTGTGACATTTACTGATACCTTGAAGTGAAATGAAACAAGATCAGTTCTTATTTGGGTATTTACCAGTGGATTTAATGTTCATTCCTATTGTAGTGTAAAGTAATACAGGCAGTGCACTTTTCAAATATCCTGGATAACTGAGGTGCCATTAATAGCAATAGCAATAGCAATAGCACTGTATTTATATACCGCCTATCAGGGCTTGCAACCCTCTCTAAGCGGT
>JANHJO010003227.1:109777-120421 GCA_032468235.1 Pseudoxyrhopus heterurus
AACGCCGGGTAAGCAGCCACCGCCTTGGCCCTGCTGCCGGGAAGAACATGCCGCCTCCTCTGCTGCCTCCTTGGCCCTCCCCTCAGCATGAGGCCTGGCCCCTTCCTCCCTCGCAGCAGCCAGGTGAACGAAGGCAGGTGGGCGGGAGGAACATGGCAAGAAGAGGAGTGGAAGAGGACGAGCAGGAGGAACAGGGGAGGGGAAACAAGAGGAGGAGGGGGAAGAAGAGGAGGGGGAGGAAGAGGAGAAGTTGGAACAGGAGTGGGGGGAAGAACATGAAGAAGAGGAGGGGGAAGAAAACGATGAAGAGGAGAAAGAGGAGGATGGAAGAAGATGACAATCAACAATGGGAGTAGAGGGAAGAGGGGGGAAATGATAAAGAGGAGAAGGAGGAAGAGGAGGGAAGAAGAGGAAAAAGTGGTGGAGGGGGAAGAACACAATGAAGAGGAGGAGGAGAGAACGGAGGAAGAGGGAAGAACAGGATGAGGAGTGGGGAAAAAGATGATGACAATGGGGAAGAAGAGGAGGAGGAAAAAGACAATGAGGAAGAGGAGGGGGATGAGGGGCAACAAGATGATGATGGTGAGGAGGGGGAACAAGATGATGAAGAGCAGGAGAAGTGGGAACAAGACGATGAGGAGCAGCAGCACCTCAGCTGAAGAGAAGGGGAGAGAGGGAAAGGGGGTGTTTCTCCTCTCTTCCTTTAAAATAAAAATAAAAACCCAAGCAAGGCCGGGTAACCAGGTAGTTATTTAATATAGTAAACACCATTAGAATTTTGCTGGCTTTACTGGTCATCACATTTTCATCGGGTTTTTTTAAAAGATACAATTCATTTTAGATTCCTCTTTTAAAATAGTTACATATCATTATTCAGCCAGCGACTTCTATTTTTAAGCACCAGAATATTATAAGGATATGTTGTTTTCAGCCTAAAGGCATATTGAACTAAAGTAAATAGCAACCTATTTAAGAACTTGCTATCATGTTTGAGGAAGTATTTTCTGCGGAGTGCTTGATTATTTCATTATGAAAATGGATCTTTACATGTTAATTTTTATTTCCTTTCACAATTCTCATTTTTTATTAAGAGTAGTTAATGAACAGCCTTAAAAATTTTAATTATAAATAATTAAATAAATGTACCTAAATAAGATCACTTTCTGGGCAGTATTTTAATATAAATATTTTCTTTAAGAATGTAAGAAACCTATAGATTACCCCAATTCATGGCTCAAAATTAGTTTCTCCTGTTACTTTCCAAGTAATTTTAATCTGTCCTGCTTTCCCAGCAAAAGCATTACTTTTGTGAATAGTTGGCACACATATGTTTTGCTGAAATTTTGTTTTTCAGCTCTTCTGTTCTTCCACTGCCTTAATTTGCTTTTTCTCCATTTGTGTAAAATAGCTAGCTACAATAGTTGAGATAAATTTAAGGAGGCTGATGCTTAATAGCCTTTCTTGAAGTCGTGATGCCTTTTAAAACTAAAAGAATCAGTATATGTAGTTATGTTTATGTTTCTCCTGTTCTTTGAAATTGCTTTCTTTCTGCTTCTTGCTCACATGTCTTTCAGGTGATTTTCATATGTATGGGCAAGGAATTTCAGTGAATGTTTTGAGTTTGCATCATCTCTGTGAGGTGTGTGTATGGGTGTTTGTGTAAACCAATTTCTTATTCTGCAGTATAAAGATACATGATTTATTTCAATTCCTTTTTAAACATGCATGGTATTTTTTTTTTGTCATTTTAGTATTTGATATTAGTGCAGTGTCACCTGTACTTTTTTTTCCAATGAAAATATTGTAAATCACAAGTTCACTATTGAGACTGCAATACCCATTTCAGGTGTTTTTTTTCATGAATACATTCATCTATTAAAAATACACCATAAAAAGAAGTCTAACTTTCCCATCATTCCCAGCTTTTTGCGTGTCATTGTTTGCTCAGTTATTAAATGGTTTGTTGACACCATTTTTTTTAAAAAAATAATTCCCTTCCAAGTCTTTGTGTTATGCCTTTGAGATACTGGTATAGTAATTAAACTGTCTTTTAGCTGAAATGCTTGCAAAGCGTCCAGTTCTGTGCCTGGCAGCTGGTGATGCATTATAGAGACATTGAGCTAATCGATTAAAACCGCAGAGACATGGGAGTTGTCTGACAGCACTGTACTAGGGATGAAATTAGTTGGAATTGCATGGTGAAATTAGGAGAAAGGCAGGTGATTGCAGTCCTTCTGGGACAATCCAGGGTGAGAGGGATGCTGTGCACTGATCCCTGTGTAATTAGAGGAGCCATGTTTTAACAGTATTTCTAAAGTATTAAAATGGACTAGATAAATCAGCAGGGTTGTTTCCAGTGAACTTGGCATCCATCCACTGTGACTGAAATAACATGAAATTTTTCGGCTGCTTGGAAATGTGAAATTGGACTAATTGTATTTTAACAAGTCTGTTGGTGTATTAGCCTGTAGCTGGGAAGAAGTTAGAGTTCAGCATGCTTTTGGGTATTCCAGAAAAAATAGGAAGTCCTCTTTGTTAATGTTCCAGGTAAAGGTATCGGAGTAACACAAAAATAATCTGGGCTATATTCAGTAGTGCCAACTCAGCAATCAGCATTGGTTATCAGTAAAATAGATTACTACTTTCATCACTGAAATAGATTACTGCTTTCACATTGCATGTGCCCCAAATCAGCTTCATATATTTGGAGAAACCCTCCAAATCAGATTTTCCAAAACATTTTGGAAAATAGAAAACGGAAGATATTACACAAATGGAAGCTCATCTATATAATATTAGATGTGATCCTCCATGAATAGATGTTAGGTAAAAATCCAAGCATACATATTTCTTTATATAGCCAGATATTCTCAATCTGCTTGTTGGGAAGATGTTTTATGGATTATATTATTTTAGACAAGTTGTCTTCAATGTAGAGCCATGGGTATTAAAAAGTTTAGGACCCTTAATTCAGGATGGCCCTACATTGTCTTCTTATATCGACTTCATACATATCCTTAGAAAATAAAAAATAGAAAACAGTGCTTTGGAGTTGTGCCTCACTGCTCAAAAAAAAAAAAGTGAATGGTTTGATGCAAGGGAGGAAAAGAAATCTCTTTAAAGCAGCAGGGAAGGAGTAATCTCCCTATATTTGGCCTTTAGGTATATATCTATGTTTTGTGTTTCATTAAATCTCTATAACAGCCATCATCAAGTTCCTTGTTCAAGCAATCATTTTGCAAACACAATATCCTCATGAGCACAAAAAGATTTGTAGTTTGTGATTTAGACAATGAATAGGCCACATTCCATAAGCGATAAATGTTTCATTGACCAATGTCTAGGCAGTTTGGGTATTGGCAGTGACATTGGTATTAGTGTGTGTGTGTGTGAGAGAGAGGGGGGGGGGGAAAGGCAAGATTGCAGAAGAAGCATTGCAATGGAAGCCCCACCCCTGCTTGTACTGCATCAACAGGAGGCTGTAGCCAGTGCAGTGAAATTAAATGTCTGCACTAACTAGGAGCCTCAGAAAGATAGTGATGTTCAGCCTCTGGTTGCCCTCCTTGCATTGGATGATTTCCCATTCTTATTGAATTCAAGTAAAATATGATTAATGGCATGGTCAGTTCATGATAATGCTTAATATTATGTATGAACATCCACATGCAGTTTGTGGTCTGGCGTCAGCTATAGAACTAAAGATATTTGGATAAGAACAAAATCAAAATCACAAGCTCAAGCCTTTGCACAGGTCTTACATTACTTCAAATTCTGATGCACACTCTTCTCAGTTCTTACCTTAGAACAATACTTTGCATCAAATTATTATTTGTTGTAAAAACCAAATATATCTGATAAAAGGTTTCCCACTTCCAACTGCAAATTCAGTGAGAGACATAACTTTTCTTCAGCATATATAGGAAGTACTTAAGCAAACATCACGTAGAAGATGCTTAGCTCCACTTTCAGATGTTTGAAGCTAAATTAACTTTATTGGAAGAGCTGAAAAATGATCTTTAGGAAATACACATTTCCCATGCATTATCAGCAAATCAATTGACATTGTCCAAGGAGTTAGCTGTTGTCATGTAATATGAAGCATTCATTGAATTTGGATTGATTCTGATGAATCCATTACATTCTGACAAATATTTAACTAAATTTGCAGGTTGGATTTAAAGTAATATGATTTAACGGGAAATATAAAAAACTGGAACCTACACATTCTGTACAAAATTTGGTAGTATTTAAATTCCAACAACATTGTTTGAAAAACATTATCAGTACATTTAATGATTTGACTTTCCTTCAACAAAATGACAATTCCTAGGCAGGTTTGCTTGTAATGTTTAGTGTCATGGAATAAATTCATGGCAAGAAAATTACTTGTTTTGGATATGATCCTTTCATTTTGGCAAAAATCAAAAATATGATTTCCAAAAATATCAGATGAATATAATGATTAAGAAGGGATTTATTTTTTCATATCCATGATCTGGAAATGACAGGAATTTGGAAAATCCCCAGAATGTAGACAGTGATTATCTAGTCATAATTTTTAATTGTGTAGATCCAAATGGCAAGTCTTTCAGCATAAGTCATTATGAGGAACTGATTCCTATTGTACTTTAGAGAGCAAAGTATCTTACATTACCAAGCAAATATGTAGCCATTCAAGCCAATTATACAAAAAGAGAATATTTAAAATGATTTTATGATCAAAATATTAAACCAGAAGATTTACCCAATCTGTTGCCTTGTCATTATATCTCTTTTGAAAAGAATGATAAATTCTGTTTATATGACTGCTTTTTAACAGAGGAAGAAGTGTGATACTATTTGAATATGTTTCAAAATAACACAACTGCGTTTAGAAGGTAAGTAAATTCCAGATAGTGAAGCATTATAGGAAGGACCAATACAGAACATTTCATGGTATATACCATTCGGTTTACTCTTGAAAGAATATTGCAACTGAACTTTCAACTGGCTATTAGAATCACAGTGAAGGGGTTATTGTGCCAAATGATACTATGGCAGGCAGAAAGAAAGAACAGTGACATTGTGATAACTCTGGAAAATGGAAATCTCAGAAGACATTTGACCATCTCCATCCCTTCCTTTGTCCAGTTTTATACCAGAACATGGGGAAAGGAAATTAGATGATTGCTGGATGAGAGGGCTTGTGGGGTGGGTTTTTTTTTTGGGGGGGGGGGAGTAAAAGGAGAAATTCTAGAGAGTGAATTAGAAAACTATGTTGGATATCATCATCATCAACTTTGAGACAAATGTTATGAATCTGAAAATATAGGACTTGGTACATTCTTGGATGCTTCCGTGCTTTAGACTAGACTTTCCAACTTTGTTGACTTAAGATGTGTAGATAATTCCTAGAATTCTCCAAATAGGATGTTGGCTGGGGAATTCTGAAACTTAATTTCACCATGGTTGAAAATCACTGCTTTAGACTATGGCTTACACATGTGTCAATCAATTAAAACTGTCTAGTGGCAAATGAAATTCACATTACTTGTTGATTAGTTCTTAACTAGAATCATGTTGTTGGTCACTGATTGCAGTTAATTCAAAGCTGTTGAACCCTTTATGTTCACTCTATTTTCTTTTACAATTTATAGAATAAGAGGTGGTGGTTTTTCACAAAAAAATTATCCTCTCTTTTAAGATTTACAAAGTGGTTTTGTGAATACGTCCAACAAATGGGCTTTGAGGAAGTAGAGGAGGAAGAATACATGATAATATTCTGTTAATATGTTATAATAATAATAATATAATAATAATAATATAATAATAATAATAATAATAATAAAGTTCCAATAATTCTTGTGATGTCTGTTTCCTGATCTGGTCTATCTCTAAGGGATGACAGTAAGCCACATTAAATGGATTGGAAATAGCTTGTCTCTCTTGGACAATCATGGGGTCTGCCCTACCTCATTCCTAGTTTTGAAATGCAACATAGGGCCATTCTTGTTGGTATAGTGGTTCTTACAACATTTTTTTAAAATCATACTCAAAAATTGTGTTCTTTAATTGAGAAAATTTATTGATACACAATTACTGTGATAAACAGAATTATTTGTATTCCCCTCATCCTGAATTGCTAATTATTAAGAATTACTCAAGAGGAACTGTATATTGTTAGATTTGATCAGTAAAGAAGATAGTAGAAGAATGATTTCCCATGATTTGGAAACTATATTTAATTGTTATGGACTCAATTTTCCTTGCTAATTTATATTGTTTGCATTCAATTTCTATTCTAGAAACTTTTTCATAAGTACTTCTACTAAGCCAAGTGCCCTACATGTTCTGCACATTTGGTTTTGCTTCCAAAATGAATAGTTTTGTACCTTCCTATGCTAAATTTCATGCTTTTATTTTGTCCATTTCTTAAAACTGTGAACATTTTTCAAATTTTCTTTCTGTTTTGGAATATTAAATATCCTACTCAATACTGCATCATTTGTAAAGTTGATAAGCATCTTCTCCCTTTCCACTTGTTATTATTCATCTCTCCCAGAATTGTAGTCTGGAAGACACATGTTCTGTGTCCCTTTACTGTAACTATTAATGATTATATTTCTCTCTCTCTTTTTTTTTTCTAAGAAAAAGCAGACTGTTTTAATTTTAAAAAGTTAAATTTGATGTCTGTTGATAATTTAACTGTGCTTATAGCCTTACTCCTTGTGGCCTTGAAATTTCACTGCCATCTAAATCAGGGGTCCCCAACCTTTTGATTCTGCAGACTGGTGGCAGCTTTGGCAGCAGTGGGGAGAATGGTTTCATCATGCAACCTAAATCCCATGCATGTGCAAATAAAGCTTTGCATGCTCTAACCCTAACCCTAACCGCTTCAGTGGCCTGGTTCCCAATGTACCACGGCCAGAGACCCCTCATCTAAATGATACAAACTGAAAGGTATAATGAGGGCGTCCTCTATTAAGGGAAAGAATAAGGAGATAACTTCAAAAAAAATCTCAAAAGAAAAGTAGAAAAAGGAAGAAAAAAAAAAAGATGTTTAAAACCTGAGAATTCTTCTTATAAAGACAATCCTGCCTTTGATATTAGCTTAAAACAACAGTTGGCTATTTCATTTTCAGAATACAGCTTGCTATTCATAGATTTACTTAAACAGGCATGGTATCTGAGTCATTAATTGGGAAGATTGAATTGTTCCGCCTTATAATAATATTGCTTATAATAATAGACAGATGACAGTTGTAAGAGCTTTTGTGGGTTTCAGAAGCAGCAGAGACTGTAAGTATAGCATGTTGACCAACTGGGAATAAATGGGGCAGTAAGGGAGATGCTGGTTGTCATTTGAAGATCATACACCCAGCAATAAAATGCTTTCTGTGGAACGATTTTTTAAAAATAGACTGTATGATACCTTTCTGGTGTTGGTCATTTAAAAATGAATCAGTCACTCTTGTTGCCTCAGGAGCCAGAAATTATACCAGCATCCATGAACTTTGGTTGCAACTTTTTGTTAAATTTAGCCTGATTCAGTGACTATTACTACTGTGAATCTAATAGCAGCTTACTGGTAGCCTTCAGGTCCATTTCAGAATTATGTTTGGAACAGTTTTCCACAATTTATTTCACCATACTGCATTTTTTATATTTATATTTATTCCTCACTAATCACTCAGGATTTTGTTATCTTCTTTCAGTGTATATATCTATTTTTCTATTCCTTCATCTCAGATGGGAGAGGAATCATTAGATTCATTACTGTCTTCAGTTGTATCCTCCCTAGATTAATTTTGCCTACTGGTTACTGGCTCATTCTTTGAAATACAGTATCTTTCTTTTAACAGGATCTGCATGTTACAAGGTTACTCATATGTTTAATAGGATAAATTGTCAGCTGTCCTTCCAGAGCAGGGCTATCACATGCTGGCCACGCCCATGCCTGGTTTAGCAAAGGGGGAAAAAGTCCTGATATGTCACGTGACTCGCTGTGATGACGTGAGTTTGATACCCCTGTTCCAGAGACATCTTCTCACTTCCCTGCACTGGTTAATTTACCTTCCTCTTCCTATCCTACACAGTCTTTCTGCTGCTTATTCATTAGTTGACTTGTCCATTAATATCATCAAAGTTCTGGAATGGGTTGGCCATGATCATGAATATAAACTGAGGGCCAAACCTCCTGGAACATGCATAGCTACAATTCTGAGGAGGGAAAGAGTTCTGGGTGATTGTAGTATACACAAAGCAACTTTTTTCAGGTTATTATTCAGTCTCTAGCCAAGAGTCCTCTTCAGTAGGTCTTTTGGCACCGCTAATACTAAAGGATTGGGTGAATTAATAAGTATTGTCTGATCATTTCCTCTGCTAACTCCTCCCCCTTCTTCTGAATGATTGAGTGGATCTTTTTTGTCTTCTTGTTCTTTGGCCATATTGCATGGTAGATTACATTTGAGAGCATTTCGCCTTAGATGACTCATCCTGGGCCCTATTACTTCTTATATATTTCTCTCCAGTGCCCTAATTCAGGATAAAGTTTCAATATCATTGCTTAAAGCTGATGATTTTCATGTCTATTCAGTCTTTTGTGCTCCTTGAATCCCTGGCCAACTCTGATTGAATGTTTTATTAGTATTTTGCCTTGGACATTCTTTCAGCCCCTCAACTTGAATATGAATTAGGGTGAAATCGTTGTGTTTTGAATTATAGATAAGTGAATATTTATTAATCTTATAGCAATTAGTATTGCTAATTTCTTTTCATTTGAGAAGAATATATAGGATCTTAGCATTTCTGATGGAGAAGATGATGCCTTTTAGTGCCTCTGTTGTTACTGCAATTGTATCCTGGCAAATATTTATGATTGCTTTCTCCATCCCTTGATCTTAGTCCAGAATAATGCAATTTGGAGTTTTCTGGACCTTCCAATTACATGGCAGGGTCATTCATTGCTCTCTCCCAATAGTCACAAACCTTCCAAATTCTATTCTTATTTCCCTGCAATCTTATTCATTCCTTACATTCCTCTGAATAAAGTCTTCTCTCTGTTTGTCATTCAAGGGTTGTGTTCCAAGCTTTCAGGAAGCAGGCCCAGTGACTCTGGAATTGGCTACCTCTTTCCTTTCTACTTCAGCAAAAGTTTAAAAGGGCTATGTGGACCCTGTTTATTTTACCCTGTTTTCATGAGAGTTACCATTCTCTTTGTTACTATTTATTTTGTATTAATTATGTATAATTTCTGTAAAAATCTGTGGTTACACATAACAAGTGTTTCTGAGTTAATTTTATTGGATGAACTTTGGTAATTATTACGTTTCTTTGATTTGCAGCAAACCTTAATAAATGCACATATTATTATTACTGTTAAATCCATTGATACTTCTCACTTGTTCGATCAGGAACCATTGATGAGAATAATTTTCAGTCAGTTATATATCCATATAATTGTCATTTTAGCCAGTCCTCACTACTTCGTTTTCAGTATGTTGCAGAATAATTTATCAGACACTTCACTACTATCAAGATATATTTCAACATTCCTACCATCTCTTAAATAAGTTATTCAGCGAAAACATGAAATAAGACTAATATTATTTTCCTTGAGAAGACCATCTGGCTTCTTCTGACAGTTGCCACATTGTTTTCAAAATATGAATGGATTGATTATTTATTTATTTATTTATTAATACAATTTATATGCTGCCCCACTCCCGAAGGATCTCCATGATTTCTTCTAGAATCTTTTTAGGTATCAGTGTGAGCTATATCTCCCAGATCTTCCTTCCCCTCTTTTCAGCACAGGAACAACATTTGCTCTTCTTTAATCATCCGGCAGTTTTCCTGAATTTTCCTAAGACTTTACTTTTCAAGAAATGTTATGATAAAGTCTTCCATTACCTCTTGGAAGAACTGCAGTTTGCATTTGGAAAGAATCTTCTACATCTTTTCCATGGTAAAATGGACAGTAGCAGATGCCAACAACATATTGTGTTCAGTCATTGTGCCATTTGATTTAATCCAGGTATTCTGTTCAACATTTTCAAGTTCATTCACTTCTGCTTTGTGAGCAGAAGTGAGTATGATTAAATTTATTTTTCTTTTCTGTTGCTTCCTTTTGAGAGACAAGGGAAAAAAAACCTACTGAATTTCAACTAGTCTTTCTTTCAGGTTTTTGTATACCTATTAAACCCTATTTGCTTCATGATACTAGGAATTTAAGTTCATCTTGTTTTATTTCTCATATTCTAAGCATTAGTGAATAATTAAGTATGACGTTTAATTGTATTAAAACTATAAGGAAGTTCAGCCTAGACATCAAGAGGAATGTGTTTTCCTTTGCTAAAGGTAGAGACTTTAAACAAATAAAGACTGACCATTATCTGTAGAAATGCTGTAGCAGATTTTAACTAAGAATGAAGTTGGATTTGATGATTTTGCTAATCATCATCATGATTTTGCTAACAATTTTATATTATATAGTGAACAGTTATTAGAATAATAAAATGAAAAGTATTTCTTCTAGGTAGCATACTATCTAAAACAGGGGTCTCCAACCTTGGCAACTTTAAGTCTGGCGGACTTCAATTCCCAGAATTCCACAGTACAGTACAGCTGGCTGGGGAATTCTGGGAGTTGAAGTTCACCAGGCTT
>JANHJO010003228.1:34991-45113 GCA_032468235.1 Pseudoxyrhopus heterurus
GTAAACCACCCTGAGTCCCTCGGGAGAGGGCGGTATAGAAATCTTATTAAATAAATCTTATTAAATAAATAAATTATACTGAAACCACAGGAAATATTTAGAGCTGGTTTTGTTTTCATTCATGCCAAAATGATGTACTCAGTAAAGCTGAAAATCTCAGAGCGCTGCATTGGTTTTGGTTCATCATCAAAACTGGATGCAATATTCTAAGTGTGGTCTTACCAAGGCTTTTTAGAGGAGTACTAGTATTTCATGTACTCTTGATTCTATCCTTTTGTTAATGCAACCTAGGATTGCACTGTCTTTTTTGGCTGTTGCTGCATATTGTTGGCTCATGTTTAGATGGTTGTCTACTAAAATTCCAAGACCCCTCTCACAGTTACTAGTATTGAGCCATGTTTCACCTAGTTTGTACCTGTACTTTTTATTTTTCTTGCCTATGTGTAAAACCTTGCTTTTCTCTATGTTAAATTTCATTTTGTTGGCTAAGGCCCAGTGAACTAGTCTATTGAGATCCATCTGGATCTTGAGTCTATCTTCTGGGGTGTTACTATTCCAGCCAGCTTCGTGTCATCTGCAATTTGAGGAGTTCCCTTTCTATTCCCACATCTAAATTATTTATGAATATATTGAAAAGTATTGGACTTCAGACAAAGCCTTGGAGTACCCCACTGTTTACTTCCCTCCCTGTAAATGTAGTTCCATTAAGGACTACACATTGAGTGTGGTTTGTCAGTCAGTTACAAATCCATCTAATAGTGGTGTTGTCTATCCCACATTTTTCTACCTTACCAAGAGGTAGATTGTGATCAACTTTGTTAAATGACTTATTGAAGTCCAAATAAACTATGTACACTGCATTTCTCTGATCCACTGATTTAGTCACTTTGACAAAGAATGAAATAAGATTTGTTTGACATGTTTCTGACAAATTCATGTTGGCTACTGGTTATAGCTTTGCTTGTTTGTAGTTGTTTGCAGATCTGTTGCTTTGTACTGTGCTTTGTATCTGTTGCTTTGCTTTGCCATGTACTAAAACTGAGAAATGAGAAAAGTAGTATCATGGAAATAATTGAATATAACTGTTACATGATTATAGTTAGCATCAGCAGTTTACTGGCCATGTTTTTCTCAGCTTCTTTGGAAATATGCACCTGCTTTCTTAAAGTGCATGGCTAAAGATATATTTATGCCAGAAGCAAAAATGCTCTAGAGTACACCCTTTAACTTTGCTTGCCATGGTCAGCTGAAACTAAAATTTGCAAAAAGAAAAAGTACTTCATAAAATCATGATTATATTATATAAGTGTCCTCATGAACCTGATTGACTAGATAATGGCATTGAATCAGGCCAAGACTTACAGTGATACAATGACTAGACATATTTTAGTTGATTTAAAATGAAATGTAAGTGATTTAAATACTAATGAACAAGTTTTTTTTATAGCAATCATTAAGTAGGATTAGGATAATTATGTCAGGTTTTAATATATCAGTGACTATAGGCATAATTTGAAATAGTTTCAGACACAGACTTCTTAAACTTGGGAAAGGGTGGTAAGACACAGAGATTCTTTTGCTAAATTATAAAATGATAAAGTATTTGTACACACGAGTTATCTGCATAATAAGTTCTTAAAATCTCTGGCCATGTTACTGGAAGATTGTGAGCTTCCATTACTTTGGTACTGATTATTCAGGCCTTGGTTTATTTCAGGTGTCAGGCCCGTCTGGCGGGCACGGAAGACACGCTGCAACTGGTCCGATAATTATGGTTTATTAACAGCCTCCGTCTGTCACCAAACAATAAAGCAACAGCCGCTGAGTATTCCCGAGTAGAAAAAGTTGGCACTGGAGGCATCCACCCTCCAGCACCCTTTATGGTATTTTACGCCGTCCCGCCCCAATGTCAGTTTGCAATCAGTTAGGCTATTGCGCATGCCCGACATACAGCTGAGCGGTGGGTGGAGCCAGCTGGGACCATGCCCTCCCGAACCTTCGAAGCTGCGAAACCCAGGATAGTCATCCTGCACCGGCTAAACATAGTCTGTACCGGCTACGCTAGTAAACGGTTAGAGAGTGAGGCAGTGCAGAGCGAGGTTGAGCAAGGGTGGCGAGTGAGGCTTGACATCAGGATCAAACTATTGTTGTTTTTGTTATTATTATCTGAGGAAAGCAGGTATAAAAAGGAGACCTAAATGATTATGTAGAAATAGCCTTTTCTCTATCCTCTCATTTTCTAAAGTGGGATAGATAGTTTTTTTTTCCTAGTGAAAAGTTTTCTAGTCAAGGGTTTATAAGTCTGAGGTTTACACCTAAATATAGTAGTTCATTGTTGTTGTTGTTTTCCTACCAACGATCAAGAAGAAATTGCAACACTCTAAATGTTGTTTGGTTGTCAAATTTCAGAGTTTTTTCCACAACTTAACACCACACTGAAAAAGTCCGTTTATATGAAATTCTCTTCTGAAAGAAGACCTTCTCTTACCCATTTTAAAATCTAATCACCAGTAACAATCTCACCAGAGATATTGTAATTGATAGGAAAGAGTCTCTGTACCTTCTGACACAGAATAGTATCAAATTGTGAATCACACCTTCATGGAGGTTGTGAACAACTTAGAAAGAACTACAAAAATGTTTTGTCTAAGGAATTGTAACCGCATCCAAGCAATCTCAGACTTTTGAGTATTACTTACGTCCTTACTTTTTAAAATTTTATTTTTATTTAGTAACTTTCTATAGTGACCCAACCTTTCTTAATGGTGATTCCCTAGGTTCTGTGGATAAACAACAATATTGCATTCTTTTAATGATTTTTATTATAGAACAAAATTTTGAAATGAACCTTTTTAATATCTTATATATCTATTATTTGAATGCTAAAATATATCTGTTAAGGTCCATTGTATAACTTGCTTTGATTAAAATGTAATATGCATCATGAATTTAACCAGCAAAACAATTATTCCTACAAGGCATAATATCTATTGCATCTGGACCATGTGACAGATACATAGTTCTCAAACTGCATTGATTCACTCAGAACACCACAGCAAATTTTCAAGAGCACCATGGGATATTTTGGATGTTAAGGGAAGCATAAAGATAGTCAACATTTATTGGACACCTAGTGAACTAACTAGCCTAATATCTCTGAGTTTCCCTTGAAAACTTAAAGTACCTTGTGGTGCATTTGTGAGTTCATGGTTTCTATTAAGCCCATGGTTACTAAACTGTGTCACAGTGCCACAAGACATCAAAGTGCATAGTTTGGGAACTGTAAGCACCACTAAGAGTACAGTGAGATAAAAATGTTTGGGCACTTCTGTAATAGGCTATTACTGAATGTTGAGACCTAATATTTGCATTTGACCAGTGAGAAGTATGTCATGTAGAATAATATATCCATACTTCTAAGACTATTTATTAATTTTGTGTTAGAGAAGTTCAGTATTTTTTCCTCATTATTTTTAATTTCTAGCCTTAATTTCAAGGAAAGTTTCTGTTTGGTTATCATTAGTTTGTCTTATCAAAATACTAGTATTACTAATAAAAGTGAGTCTAAGCTAACAAAGTATGATGAAAGCAGTTTTATGATTATAATTTTACTAGAGAACAGCTTCAATATCATATTTCTTAAAGATCTTATCAATTTAGTGTGAAACCAAACATAATAAATGATATATGGAAACAAGCCATGAAACACAATTGTTAAGTTATACTCATTGTTTTATTTGGTTCATAGATTAAATGTTAATTATTAAAAGTGAGTAATATATTTCTTGTCCCCCTTCCACAGTTAAATAATTATTTTTATAATGGGGCGCAGAATTCATAATTTATTTATTTATTTTAGGAACTTGTGGAATTACAAGTTGGAGAACTGTTTCTGTAACAAATTGTGTCCCTAACCTGACAAGCATATGAGGTCCTTGCCTTTTATAACTGTTTCAGTTATGTGCAGCCTTCTTCAAAGGATGGGTCACTGACCTCTGTCAGAACTCACTATTGTTAGAATGCAGTCAGCTTTCTAATGAACGAAACACTGATACTTGTTAAGCACCAAATCCCACTATCCTGGTGGCAAAGCTAAGAAGAAAGTTAATTTTTCTTATATAAAATAAAACAACACACACACTGCTAAAGTTGCAGGAAGAAACCTAGGTGTCAGGATATTAAATAAAAATAATCATTTTCTAAACTAGAATGTATGAAATTCTTCCTTCTTAAGATCTGAAAATTGTTATTGATTCAAGTCTATAATTAGGTAATTGTAGACTTGGAAATATGCATTTTAAATGAAAGTTTAAAAAATAAAAACCAATTACTGTACTACAGAATATATAAAGCTGCAATTTTCAAAGCTGCTCACCAGCCTCTTATATACAATAATTAAAACTGCTGATTTCCAAAACTTCCATGTAATTATATTAACTTTATAAAAATCTATTTAAATAAATGTATTTTCAGTCTAAGCTGTACTTAAAAAACAAAACAGTCACATATTGAATAAAGATGAGTCTCCAGAGAAAATTCATAACTTTTTGATGGTGGCTATTTATTAAGGATTTTTAAAAGTTGTAAGAAGAAAAACCCTACATTTGCTTGAGTTTGCTTTTCATCTTAAGATAATACAAATGAATTACCATATGACAGTATTTATTTAACAATAAAATATATTTACTAATTTTATAATATTGAATTCAATAAAAGCAATAATTTTTCAGAATTACTGTAACTTTGAAGGCTTATTCGTTTTTAGTATATCAGCTGTTTAATTTTGGATTTCTATCATTTGTGTCTTACATTATGATTTTATTTGAAATATGGTAAATGTGCCAGATTCATGAAATATTTTTTCACTAATAAATATTTATAATTTTAATTTTACCAATTTATCCATTCCTGCTTTTTCATATAGAACTGAAATGAGTAGAAAAGCAATGACATGGGTTTTCAGGACAATCAAGACAGGTTTACCTCGGCTTATTTTGCTAAATATTCAATCAGAGTTATTATAGAACTTGTATTTTATACTATAGGAGACTATTTGTTTTTGTCATTTTCACTCATATGAAATGCATGAGTTGTTCCATTTTACTCAAAACCAAGATGGAGGAAAAACCATACCTTTGAATGAGAAAGGTTTTTAAAAGAAAAAAGGTGGAGAGGGAAGGGAAATAATACATGTTGCTACTTCTTCAGTGTTTCTCCTGCTTCTTCATCCTATTGCCATTAGGCTTATGAATAGGCCACATTGAGGTCTCTTGGATAGAAAATACATCACATTAAGGTATATTCAATATTGTAGATATTTGTAATACGTATTCTTGAACTGTATGCCAATGCTTTATGGAATGCTGTTCTTGTTCCAAAGTTAGCCAGCTTGGTACAATTAATAGTCAGTGAGATCAAACAAAAGATATTTAATTTATGAGTTCTTTAAATATGGAGCTAATCATGGTTAAATCTTACAATGGATTCAATTAGTTGTCTTTTGTTCATATTTTCTGAAGAAGTCTATTGTCTATAACTCTATAGACAGAAGTCTATAAGCTCATATATGTATCCTTAAACAAACAAACAAGTAAACAATCCTTGTTTTAAAACAAAAAGTATTCCAGTTGTGAGTGCCTGTATATATCACACTTATAGATTTCAACATTTCAGTTGCAGAATTCTGAAACTGAAATAAAATTATTATTTTTGAATAATTTATTTTTTATTTTTTTTATTTTCAAATTAGAGATATGTTTTCTGCACTGGAGAGTATTGATGGCCAATGACACTGATTAAAGCCAGAGTGCTTTTGGATTTAAATCCTTGTGAATTTCAGCATAAATTCTACTGATTTCACCTCAATGAAGATTAAGTGTCAATTATCCAACAGATTTCCCACATATCTTCTGGTCCACAAAAAATAGGTCTATAAAAATGGTTTTATAAACAAAAAATTAGGAAAGTACATGTTAAGTTTAAACAAATAAAATAAAATCATTTTAAAATATAACTTAGCATAAAATTACTAAATATCAATAATTAGCTCTCACTCATATCAATGAATGAATTATTGATTTATTTATAAAACTTACATTGTTATGTATTGTATATAGTTGCAGTTTTCAGTCTGGTCCTCCTGTTGGAGTGGGAGGATACTTTCTGCTGATTGGTTGTCTGGCTGAGCAGTCTCCTATAAAAGGAGCTCTCTCAGCCAGGCAGTTTTTAGTTTACATTGCCTTCCAGGCAAGCCTAAATAAAGAGCTGTTAGAAGTCACTCTGGCCTAACTTCCATTCTTTGCCCAGAACTTAACATTTACTGAGCGTTTTTATTTGTTCTGGTCTCTGGTCTAAGACTGTAATAAACTGATTGATTGATCAATTGTCTGACTTCTGGTTTGATGGTTGCTTTCTTTCACGTCACTTGGACCCTGCTGATACAGATTGATGAATGTTGCCCGATTAATCCCAAAGCTTTCACAATTTGCATTAACAACCTTTATATTACATTATTTCAATGACATGACATATAAAGTCAGGAAGATGGTTACCCCTCAGTCACGCTGAGCAAAGTGCTCCACTCCAAGTACTAGAGAGGGAGGAAAGCTGAACGAAGTTATGCACAGTCTCTCAAGACTTTGCCAGGTGAGATACTGTAGTATTAGCCCCAGATGTAGGGCTGTCTTGAAGAGAAGAACAACCTTCGAATTAATGGTGAAACTTCAGTCAGTGTCTAAACAGATGGACTGCAGATTTTCCAGAGTTTGGAAAGGGACATATATGAGACACGAAGAGCTTAAAATTGTGAAAGCCCAAGCATTGAACGTAATTATTGCCATTTCCTATGAAGCCAAAATGAAAACTATAGACGAAAAGGAACACTTTATTAACTGTGATAGGTTATAATAAGCTGAACTATGTAAAGTTCAAGGACAACTCACCAGAAACAAATGAAAAACAATGAATCTATCTTTGGATGTAGTTCTCTTGAATACTCAAAATGGAATAGTTTTGATTCTCTACTGTTAATATTTTGTCTTTACTGAATACTGGATTTACTGGTTCTTTTTCTTTTAAAAGTTAGAAAAAAATCCTTCTTGTTCTAAGCATCTTTCACTAACTCAATTTATTCGAGCTTTCACTTTCTTGACACAGACTATACACAGATTACCACAGACAGGTAATCCAGACTATACTTCTGGATTACCTGTCTGTACTTCTCCCCTACCCATTTTTTTGTAGTTTTCATATGTTTATTAGGCTCTTTTGAGTTGCGACGCTGGCTTCTTTTACTAGTTCCCATTATTTGCAATTGTGCTTTTAATGTTTCCTTTTCCCTGAATTTTCTTTTCTTTTTTTTTCTTTGAATGGCTTAAGAGGCCTCATTTTAGCACTACTTATAGACGCTGAGCTTGACGATCAGAAAGGTTGGCAGTTCAGCAGTTCGAATCCCTAGTTACTTGTCCCATCTTCTGCCAACCTAGCAGTTTGAAAGCATGTAAAAATGCAAGTAGAAAAATAGGGACCACCTTTGGTGGGAAGGTAACAGCCACATGACCATGGAGACGTCTTCGGACAGCGCTGGTTCTTGGCTTTGAAACGGAGATGAGTACTGCCCCCTAGAGTCAGGAACGACTAGCACATAGGTGCGAGGGGAACCTTTACCTTTACCTTTTAACAGACCTCCTTCTCATTATGTTCTCAATCATTCTTTCATCCTCCTACAGTAGGTACTCTCAGCTTTGTTAACTGGCTACTTGTATTAGTTTTTGTAAGTTGAGACATTTGGAGTTCCACCTTTAGTGTACACTAGACAACCCGTGCCCTATTGGGTCATTGTTTCCAAGACATTTCCTTACTTAAACAGAGAAACAGAAGGACCACAGATGGGCAAAAAAACAGTGGGAGTGGCAAGTGCTGGCTTGCCCATTGAGTTCCAGGGAGCATTGGGAATCTCCCCTTCCCTTCCAACAGATCTGAGCAATTTGATTCATCAAGTGTTCAACAAATCCCTCTGCACAGCCCTGTAAATATCCTGACAAGGACCAGAATAGATCTCATGGTCTCCCAGGTGCCTTCACCACTACACCAAATTGGCTCTCATTTTCGCATTCTATCTATACAATATATAAGGCTCTAACCGTTGCCCCACTTCCCATGCTATTGCTATGGGAGGGCCACAGGAATAATTATGGGGCCTGTTGATTGGAACCACATATGTAGGAAACTGCACCCATGTCTCTGTTCCTTGGCTCATGTCAATTGTCCATAATCAATCAATCAATAGAGTTGGAAGGGACCTTGGAGGTCTTCTAGTCCAGCCCCCTGCTCAAGCAGGAAACCCTATACCATTTCAGACAAGTGGCTATCCAGTCTTTTCTTAAAAACCTCCAATGGTGAAGCACCTACAACTTCTGTAGGCAAGTTGTTCCACTGGTTAATTGTCCTCACTGTTAGAAAGTTTCTCCCTAATTCCGGGTTGCTTCCCTCCTTGATTAGTTTCCATCCATTGCTTCTTATCTTGCTTTCTGATGATTTGGAAAATAAGTTGAGCCCCTCTTTTCTGTGGCAGCCCCTCTGATATTGGAACACTGTTATCATGTCACCCTTAATCCCTTTCACTTGATTATAGACATTCCCAATTCCTGCAACCGGTCTTCAAATGTTTTAGCCTGCAGCCCCCTAATCATTTTTGCTGCTCTTCTCTGCACTCTTTCCAGAGTCTCAACATATTTTTACATCGTGGCGACCAAAAGTGGATGCAGTATTCTAAGTGTGGAACCAAGGCCTTATAAAATGGTACTAACGCTTCACGTGATCTTGATTCTATCCCTCTGTTAATACAGCCTAGGATTGCATTGGCTTTTTTGGTGGTTGTAGCACACTGCTGGCTCATATTTCAGTGATTATTTACTAGTTCTCTCTTGCAGTTACTGCTGTTGAGGTACGTTTCATCTAATCTGTAGCTGTACGTTTGGGGTTTTCCCCCCTTACGTGTAAAACCTTGCTTTTCTTGACAATGAATTTCATTTTGTTAGATAGGGGGCCCAATGTTCAAGTCTATCAAGATCCATCTGGATTTTGAGCCTATCTTCTGGAGTGTTGGCTATTCCTGCCAACTTGGTGTAGTCTGTAAATTTGATGAGTTGCCCTTCTATTCTCTCATCTAAACCATTTATGAAGTTATTGAACAGTACTGTGCCTATAACAGAACTTCGTGGAACCCCATTGCTTCCTTTCCTCCATGTAGATGTAGTTTCATTAAGGACTACAGGTTGAGTGTGGTTTATCAGTCAGTTACAAATCCATCTGGTGGTGTTGCTGTCCATCCTACATTTTTCTAACTTACCAAGTAGGTTGTGGTCTACTTTGTCAAATGGCTTTCTGAAATCCTCGCTGGTCCCCTAATTTTGTCATTTGATTGAAGAATGAAAGAAGATTTGTTTGGCATAATCTGTTTTTGACAAACCTATGTTGGCTTCCAGTTATAATTTTGCTTGCTTCTAGATGTTCACAGATCTGTTGCTTGATTATCTTTTCCAGGATCTTCCCAGGTGATGATGCCTGGCTGGTTACTCTCTAGTTTTCTGAATCTGTCCCCCCTCCTTTTTTTGAAGATGGGAACCACATCAGCTCTTTTCTAGTCTTCTGGTAGTTCCCAGCTGCTCCAGGATCTTTGATAGATATGGTTCAATGGTTCCAAGATCACATCTGACAGCTCTTTCAGAACTCTGGGATGTGATCCATCAGGACCTGGTGATTTGAAGTCCTCTAAAGTGGACAGGTGTTTTCTTACCACTTTCTTGCCTATTTTAATTTGTCTTCTGTCTTTTACACTTATTATTTTAGTAGGTTGGGCTGTATTATCTTTTTGCATGAAGACAAATGCAAAGAATGAATTAAGTAGTTCTGCTTTCTCCTTGCTGCCTGTCGTTTCTTTCCCATTAGTGGTCCGATTGTTTCCTTGATTTTTTCTTGTTTTTTAATATGTTGAAAAAAACCTTTCTTTTATTATTTTTGACATTTGTTGCAAGGCTTAGTTCATTCTGAGCCTCAGCCTTCCTGACTTCATCTCTGCAGATTTGGACTACGTGCTGTTTGTCTGCCTTATATAAATGTAAG
>JANHJO010003229.1:39065-49765 GCA_032468235.1 Pseudoxyrhopus heterurus
CTCTTCCATGCCAGCACCAATCTGGCCCAAACTTGCCAGGCACATACCTTGCACTCCCGAGACAAACACTGGGGGGTGGGGGTCACGAACACCATTGGCCCTTTGCCCCCCAAATAGACTGCTGAATTCCACATCCCCCACCAACACTGTGCTGCGCGTGTGCACAGGCCTCTGCAGCCACCGAGGCAGCCAACAGCCAATCCAGCCAATAGAGACAAGGCATACAAATCGGAGGCGCTCCAACCAATAGAGGCAAGGCATGCAAATCGGGCAAAGAACGCTGGGAGTTGTAGGGTGCAGCATTCCCTGCTCAAGGCATAAATACCTGGGCAAAGCCGGGTTATCGGCTAGTTCTATCTATAATTGTGGTCCTCAGACACCCCGGGGGACCACGATGTCATCACAAGGTTCATGAAAACTTGAATAAATGTTTTGATTTAAATCTTAACATTTAAAGGTGAAGAAAAGGTTGACAACCACTGACTCCATTATGATTTTCACCTAAAATTTTACCTCCTTAATCTTTGCTGTATCTATCCATGTGTCTGCTAGGAGTGGGCAATATATTGTGAGTTAAAGCTTTTCAAATTCAGAATATCCAGCAATGGTTCTTATTTGAAACATCTGTCTTGACCAGTTTTAAGTATTTTGCACTGTACTATGGTGAGTCAAAAGAAATACAATTTGCATTCTGAGTTACGCTCTTAAGCATAGAAGTGGTTTACCATATTTTTCGGAGTATAAGACGCTCCAAAGTATAAGACACACCCAGATTTTGGAGAGGAAAACAGGGGGGGGGGGGAATTTGCCTCTGCCTTCCGGCAATTTGTCTCCTGTGCTGAATCAGGCTGAAACTGAAACAGGCTTCAGAACAGGAGACAAAGGGGAAAAAAATTTGGGAGGCAGAGGCAGATTTCCACGCCCCCCTTATTTTTCTCCCCAACAGCTCACAACAGCTGACTAGGGCTTCCCCTGGTGAATCAGTCTGTGCTGAAACTGAAACTGGCTTCAAGACAGGAGACAAAGGGGGGGGAAAATCTGCCTCAGATTTTTTCCCCCTGTGCTGAAGCCAGTTTCAGTTTCAGCAGCTGATTGTCGAATTCCCCAAATCAGCTGTTGTGCGGAGGCAGTGATCCCTGCAGCCTTGCTGAAAAATGGAGGGACAGGCGGGAGGCGTGATGTGCTCTGCAGCCTGGAACAGGTGAGGGCGAAAATGGCGGGGGCTACATTCGAAGTATAAGACGCACCCTAATTTTCAACCTCTTTTAGGGGTGGAAAAAAGTGTGTCTTATACTCTGAAAAATACGGTAAGCAGGGCACTTCTCACTTTGATTGGAAGTGTTAAACAAAACTCCTGGTACGCTTCATCAAGATTTCTGGAATAGCTGAAACTTCGTTTTGAAGAGCAGAGCAATCCTTACTCATTTTAGTTCAGAATAAAATATATTCAAAGCTCTTCTCTGTTCAGTAACCACATTGCCAAGATGCACTTCAATGTGGAGTACTTTAATATTGTAAGGGAAAACAAACTAGGATTGGGAATTATTATAGGAATATAGGCCTCAGAATGATAGCAGGCCTGAAATAAAATGCTGCATATTAGAATGATAGCAATGATGATTTTGCAAGTAAAGAGAAATATTGTAACATGTATCTGCAAAGTATGTATATTTAGAGCAGGAAGAATGAGACGCTGGGAAATAAGGAACTGAAAGTAGCTGATGGATAATAGAGGTTTGAGATGTGCACACTGTCTGTCAGTAAGAAAGAACAAGGAAGTGAAACTATGGAATGCGTGTGTCAGAAAAAAAGGTATAAGAAACGTGGCTTGAGATGAGAATGGTGTCCTTTGCCCGATAGCAGTCCTTGTAGGACCCGCTATGTGTCAATGGATCCCATTTGCAATGGTTTAATAGTATATGTTTTATTGTGAAATTACATTGCTATGTTGGCTATTCATGTTCTAAATTGTTCATCAATAAACCTCTGATTTAAAGTAAGACTTAAGTTGCTGTATTGCTGTTTCCTGTTTCTGTGGTTGAAATTTTTCCCTAACATAACAGAATAACAGAGTTGGAAGGGACCTTGTAGGTCATCTAGTCCAACCCCCCAGGGGTGGGTTTCAAATTTTTTAACAACCGGTTCTGTGGGCGTGGCTTAGTGGGCACGGCTTAATAGGTGTGGCTAGGTGGTCATGTGACTGTGTGGGCATGGCCAACTCGATGTTACTCACGTAAAGGGGTGCTTCTCCTTGCCTGACCTCTCGTGACCATGGAGATGCTGCAATGGTCATAAGTGTAAAAAACGGTCATAAGTCACTTTTTTCAGTGCCGTTGTTGCTAAATAAATGGTTGTAATTTGAGAACTACCTGTATTGTTTGGAAATAAGCATTGTTGTGCTGAAGAAACAAAGGGACATTCCAAAGTAAAAATGATAAATGATCATCTGCAATTCTGTATCAACCAGGCCCAGGTGGCAGCAAGCATTATGACTTCTACCTGTCAGGTCCAGCAACTTTTACCTGGAACCATTTGTTTGTTACCTTTATCGCTGCCATTTCCAGATGGCTTCTGGACCTTAAAGAATTGAAGGATCCTGGATACCTCAAGAGTTGATTTGGGCTCAAATAAATCATTATCCATTATCTCCATAGAAAAATCCAATAATCAGAAAGATGGATCTGTTGGTTAGATACTGAAAAGTGTGAGAAGAAATTGCCTCTCTGCCTGCTAATCCTCTGTGCGTGTAAACAATTCCCCTCCCTCTTTCCTTTTCGTGGAGTCAATGAAAATGATATAAACATCTCTGGTTTACTTTTCTCAGACTTTCTGAACCACAAAGCAGAAAACTTATTTCAGAAGCCAGTACATACTGTAACTTCCTTGTGATCCACAATCCAGTACAAATACAGAAACCAAATTATATTTCCAGCTAGTCAATCCAGCTCTTTAAAGAAAAAGAAATGAGGAGATCTTGGTTTTCCTAAGACAGGGTGTTGCCAAGAAATTTACCAAACAATGCCTGGGCATTTAGGAAATACTCAAACTCTGGGAAAACATATGCAGCATTGCCAAACTTTGAAGAACATTTTCATGCGTCAGTTCCTAAAACATAGGTCCATTAAAAGAAGTTCTATAAAAAGAATATGGGTGTTAAAGATCTACGGTACTTTATGGGTTCCTGGGTCTTCCCATTCATTTCAGGATCCTGCTTCTAATAACAATAGCCCATCTTTTCTACTACATTGGTCTTTCCTCTTTTTTTATTAAGGCATCATTGAAAATCCTGTTCAAATGTTCTGCTCTGAAACAAGAGATTTCAAATCATTTTTATCAAGTTACTCAAAACAAGAGTAAGGAACTTGGGTGGTGGCCAAATGGGAGTGGAAATAGACATTTGTCTACACATTGGTTTGGTTTGGTAAAGTTATAGCATGTGATTTTGGACAGGATGATGATGATGATATCCATTCAGTCATGTCCAACTCTTGGCGATACTATGGGCCAAGTCTCTCCACTCTTCCAATCTTGCGCTACTTCTTTGGGTTGTTCAATGGCTGGTCTCAGTTTTGATGGTGTCCAGCCACCGTGTTTCGTGATTTTGTTTTCCAATGACATGTCTGGTGTTATGCACTCCAGTACTTGCTTGTTCACAATGCAGCAAAATAACCAAAAATATAACATAGACATAACATAAAATATAACATGTGCGTGTGTATGTATATGTATATGTATGTGTGTGTGTGTGTGTGTGTGCGCGTGCGTGTGTATAGCAAAGCCATGTCTTCAAGCTGTTCTGGAAGGCCAGCTGGTCAATCAATTTAACTATTTTTATTTGTTCTTTTGTTGATTTTAAAATAATGACAGAGAAACATAAAAAATACAAAAAGATAAAAACACATGCATTGTCCAAAAAAGAAGAAGAAGAAAAAAAGATCTACCAACATATTCCCATAAAGCAGAAATTGGCTCCATAGTATAAATTGACTCTGGAACAAAAAATTTAAGACATTCAGCCTTTCACCTTATGGCCTCAGCTGTCCATTATAACATCATTTTAAAAAAAGTGGCCCCTTGCCACATTTCAACTATCAAATGTGGCCCTTGGCCAAGAAAAAGTCACAGTTTCCTAACTTAGAAAGATGTTTATTTATTTAAGATGTTTATCTTCTTATTCTCATAGATCTCAATCTTCAGTTTAATTTTTAAGGTATTTATTTATTGGATTTGTTTGTCACCCATTTTGCCTCAATATGGCAAACTGTCTGGAATACCTCTTATTTTTCATAGGAGAAAGACAATAAAATTGAAGGAATAGTTATTATGCATTGTCCTCTTAATGTATCTTAGTTCTCTTTTAGAATGTTGTCTCTTTTCAGTAAGTTGATTGATGGAAATTCTCTTTCTTCACTTGTTTTCTGATACAAATTCTTTTTGCAAAATGTCACCTCTTTGCCCCTCCTCCTCCTCCTCTTCTTCCTCCTCCTCTTCCTCTCAGAACTAAAATGCTGCTGTTTTATATATTTTTTTCAAATTGAAAAATTCATTTTTCTGTCCAGATCTGATAAGGATACTCCAAGAATTTTATCCCACTTATCTTGATGCCTCTCCCTGCTTCTTCCTCTCCAAGTGGGGGATGCTTACAATTTAAAAATACTGTGAGATTATGTACTTGAGCACACAATTCTTTTGTTTGATTGTTGGATGAAGATTGTAAAAATCCAGAATTTTGCATAGCACAAAAATAACTGCAAATGCAACTTTCTTTATTTGACTCTAAGCAAGAGTAAGGTGGGAGGTTACACCTAAAATGAACATAAATTATTACAGGAAATGTTGAAGAATGCTATAAAAGCTGACAGAATTTAACTGTCTTACAACATCCAAAACTTCAGGTAATACAATTTGTTTTACATCCTTCTATCTACTCTGATTATCTCCACAGACATAAACAGTAGATTGGAGGAAGATAAAAATAGCTTATTCACTACAGAAAGTTCTTGTTATCTGAAGGACCCATGAACAGTCATATGCATTGCACATTAAAAACTGAGCTGGCTTTAGCCTCGCTCTTTATCAACTAGAAATCTGTTTCTAAACTCCATGGGTGATGATATAATACTGATTTTTGCAAAAATTCTTTTAAGAGACTGTTGGGTCCTTCTTTCACACTTTTTAATGCCCCAATGTATAGAATGTGCAGTGGTTTCCATCTGCAATATTTAACAGCTTTTCTGGAGCTGTAAATGCTTCCTAGCAGAAGATAAAATCAGTTGGAAAGAGAGAACACCATCGGCAGGTAGTCCTTGACTTATGACCATAATTGAGCCCAAATTTTCTGTGGCCAAGCAAGGCATTTGTGAAGTTAGTTTTGCCCCATCTTATGACCTTTCTTGCCCCAGTTGCTAAGTGAATCATGGAAATTCTTAAGTTAGTAAAACGGTTGTTAACTGATTCGGGCTTCCCCATGGATTTTGCTTTTCAGATCACAAAAAGTGATTGCATGACATTGCAACCGTCATAAACACATGCCAGTTGCAAAGCATCTTAATTTTGATCATGTGACCGTGGGGATGCTGCAATGATCTTAAGTGTGAAAAAGGTCATATGTCACTTTTTTCAGTGCCGTTATAACTTTGAACAGTCACTAAACAAACTGTTGTAACTTGAGGATACCTGTATATGATACACAAGGAGAGTAGGAATCAGCCAGCAACATTCGTGTCTCCTTTCTCAGCCCAGTGGCCAAATGTTTTCTATGAATAAAACAAATATTGCACATATGGTATATTTGGAACATAAGGAAAAACTTTACAAATATTTTTCTATTACCTGTAGCTAATTGGGACAGCAACTCATCTGTTCCTTCCTTTGTTTCTGTCCCCCCCACCCTTTGGATGCAGGAGTGGGGAGGGGACATTTTCAAACCAAGAAAAATTTAATGTTTATAGCAGCCTGAGATCTGGAAAACCAACTCAAGAAACACTTAATGTTTAGATCTACTTAGTGGTTGGAAAAAACAACTGCTTTAATGCACCAGTAAGTGGAAACATCAACTCCTTGTAAACAAACCTTTAGCATGAAGATATTTCTCAGTAGTGGAAAACTCGCGTTGGATGGAGGAGATTCATTTCAGAGACTGTGCAAACTGATTGAGGGCTGAAGGGGTAACCGCATTTTGCCACTGGATATGACACTAATGTACCAAAATATTTTCCATACTGGTTGTTTGCTTAAGAAAAAATGTGGAAAGTATAGAATGCACGCAGATTAGATGTATGCTGTGTTTACCTCTACAGTTTCAACAAAATTAAAATAACAGAAAATGATTTTGTGAGATTTAAAAATATGGAACTGTGAATTTTGTGGTGTTGTAGAACTTATTCTTACATCCTGCGTACTTTCCATTTGGTGGAATATTGCCCTAGAAGGTAATTTCTAGATTAGAGATTGTAGCTTGCAGAGAATAGCTGAAGCATGCTTAGGTAAAACTGGTCTGTGGTTTTGCTTTTGACCTGTTGGCTATAGCTTAAATTATTTGTATTCTTACTATCTTAGAAAATTATATGTACCACAACTATGTCTGAAGCTGATAACCTAATCTACACTTTCTCCATTTTACTAAACAGGGTTATGTGAAACCGTCATTTGACCAAAGCCAGGGCGGTAAAGATCAATGTCTATGAGCCAATTTAATGATATTCATACCAGTGGTGGGATTCAAATTTTTTTACTACCGGTTCTGTGGGTGTGGCTTGGTGGGCAAGGCTATGTGGTCGGCCAATCAGAGGTATTTGCCACAGTCAGCCAATCAGAGGTGGTATTTGCTGGTTCTCCGAATTATCGCTACAGGTTCTCCAGAACCTGTCAGAACTGGCTGAATAGCACTTCTGATTCATACCTTTTGGAAGACTGTGATTTGGAAAGTAGAGGGAGGGAGGGAGGGAGGATTCTTGTGAAATGAAGAGAAAGGGGAAGTTGTAATAAATCTAAATGAAGATTTATGAAGGAATGGCATTGATTAATATATGCAGGGAAGTGGAGATACAGATTGAATTATGAACATTGTCACTAAAATATACATTAGAAAGGATGAATTGATGCCATCTAGTTTGTTGTGGGTATGCCTAAAAGTAGAATTCATTTTATATCTTATATCCCAGTGAATTCTCATAATGCAAAAATCAGATATGGATGGTTTGGGGGGGTGGAATTGTAGAAGGTTAGTTACAGAGAGAAAAAGAAATGGTACAGAAGAAACAGAGAAAGTACAGACTAAGTTTTCTGGACGCTTAAAAATGTTTTGGGCGTGGGTGAATACCACTAAACGAACATTTTTTTAGCAGACTGAATGGAACTGAAAGTAACAGTGGGATGGAACTGAAGTTTGGGTCATCAGGAGAAGCCTTTCTGAAGGTTATCCAAAAGGTGCTTTTTCCAGAAGGAAACTTAACATTTTTGGCTTTTTCTTTGAAAACATTTTGCTTCTCATCTAGCAACCTTCTTCAGTTTATAAAGAACTGAACTGAACTGAAGAAGCTTCTTGGATGAGAAGCAAAACATTTTCAAAAAAACCTAAATTGCCTTTTGGAAAAAGCACCTTTGGGACAACCATGACCTGGATGATTGAGAATCTCCATACACTTTCTGAGGGTTCCTCCACTGCTAGGTTGTGGGAAAGATCCTTCTCCAGTATGGCTTTTGAGCTATAAGAATGTACCCCCCAGTGAGATGCAGTTGTACCATTCTCCTAGTATTTAGAATACTGTTAAAAACGTATTTTTCTGCCATCCTTTTAATTTCTATTTATTTTAACTTGGAATTTTTACCTGTGTAGTTTTATTGTATTCATATGGCTTTTTATTCACATTTTGTATTTTCTTTATTACGTAATATCATATTGCAGATCGACTGTCAGCTAATTAGAGGAGCTTATAAATGTAATAATAAATAACATTAATTCTTTCAAGCTTTAATTGGATAGCATCAAGGGTTTCATCACAGTAAAATTTTTGAAACATTTCCCTGCATCTTTTAGCAGAGGTAAGTATAGTAACATTCAGTTGTTCATAAAGTTAGCTTTTACTAGGTATCTTTGAGTCCATCACCCTCTGAATGCCTAATTTTTCTAACCTGACAGGTTGTTGTTCCAAAGAGAGGGAGCCACCATGGAGAAGGCCATTCTTCTGATCCCGCCAGATGTACCTCCTTAGGAGAGAGGACCCACAATCTGCAATTTGTTATCACTGCAATTATATCAGTGTAACGTAAAGAAATAAACCCTATGCTGTATGTAATTATCTAACAGCAACAACACTATAACAGATCCATTCGTGCAAAGAATATATATGACCTCTCTTCTTTAATCTTTTTTAATGAACCTCCTTAAGCAAGCTCTAGCAGAAGCACCAATGGTATAAACAGCAAATTTGCATTTCCGCACACCCTCTGATAGATATAAAACTACGTAGATGATAAACTTACTGGTCAAGTCTCTTGATAATATCACAGCCAATCATTCTATGCCCACACCACCATCACACTCAAATTGTGCACATTTGGAAGGGAAACTCCAATAGTCATTGTGATTCTGAAAATTCGGGAAACATACTGAATTTTCAAATTGACGTAAAACTTTTCTGAAATGGTCCAAAGACCCTGCTTCTGTCCAGCATTTTGCAAGCTTCACAGAGGAGAAGGGGAACAGGACATTTCCCCTGAAAACTGAGGGAAGTTATGAGAAATTTTGACAAGTTTCATTACAGATGGATGGGATAGCTGAGGTCTGCCCCAGCCTCTCGTTTTTATACATTGAAAAAGAATTATCAGATTCTGCTTCTGATAAACAACACGTCTCCTCTATGTTTCCTCTTCCTGTCTGTGTAAAATCTCATTCTAATCATACTGATCAGGCATAGTCAGAAAGAGGAAGTGATAACATTTGGAACAAGTCTGCTACTTGCAATCTTGTTCTTGGTATGGCTTTTTTAGTATGAAAACATGAAGCAGAAAAAACTGCATTCTATCACCCATGTATTATAGCAATGAATAGCAATGGTTAGTATCCTCTTCCCATGAATCAAGAAATCGTTATGTGGCTTCAAAAAATGTTGTGATCTTCTGATGAGCAAAGTCAATGGGGAAGCCAGATTCATTTAACAACCGTGTTACTCATTTATCACCTGCAGTGATTCACTTAACAATTGTGGCAAGAAAGGTCATAAAATGGGGCAAAACTCACTTAACAACTCTCGCTTAGCAACAGAAATTTTGGGTTCAATTGTGGTTATAAGTCGAGAACAACCTGTACGAACAACCTCAACCTCTCCTCAACCTCTCTTTCTTGATTCCAAAATCCCCAGCATCTCATGATTGCACCACTAAAATACAATTTCCCATTTCAGTGTTCAGATTTTGGTGCATTTCAGATGGGTGGAAGGGTATGAACCTTGGAAATGGTAACAGTTTGCTTCCCAGACATCTATGTTCCCATTTTTACCCATTTAACTCTCTCCAAAATTCCACCCACCTGGGTTGGGAGAAAAAAATCAACTACACCTCTTCCAGCTGCTAAAAGTTCAAAAGTTCCACACTGCTGTTCTAAAAATTCTGTCTAGGGAAACCCTGAGCATCATGGAGGCCAGGGTCTTCTCAATATTCCCCATCACTGAGTGCAACCAATTTCTTTTCTTTCTTAGAAATGAGAAAAATGGAATCTAAGTTCTGCTATATGCCCAGAATTAACTGTGAAATGTAGTTATGCCTCTAGCCTGCCAAATGCAGCCACCATGAATGGAACTGAAGAGCTAAACCTTCTTAGAATGAGCAAAGAGGAAATCTAAATGGGTATTTAGGAAATTGCACACCAATGCACCACCATGATAAAGGGTAGCCCTCTAAATACAGGAAATGATGCACCCTGTAATATTAAAAGGTATTTTTCCTGTATAACTCTTACAGCTAACACCCTGTGGCTATTTTTTATGGTGAACATATCAATTTTTCTTTCCCCAGCAAAGTTCTTTCTCCCAATACAATCCTTTCCTGTCAATAATAAATTGGCTTCATTCAAGGCTAGTGTGTGCATGTGCCTCTAAAACTACCCAACACGTTGATTCCACACCCGTGTGACCAGATGCCATTTGTCGTTCCCACATCCCACTGGTCTTTTTCCACAACTTCTTACACATTGCTCATGCACGTTACAACCAGTGAGCTTACAACAAAGGCAGGTCATTAATCCTAGGCTCTGACTAAGATCCAGGAATTAGATTAGGTAATTTCCTAGCATAAATCTCTATTTTCATAAAGGATTTTTAATAGGCTACAACAAAGAGGACTGCTAAGATTCCTAAGGAAGCATGTAGTTTCTTTCCCCTGATATAACCTTATCTTCACTGTTCCTCCTACTCCATCTTGTTCATCATATTACTCTTTTATGGTTAAAAATAATGCATGTATATTGGCAGAAATGCTTCTTAATTCTGTTGTTTCAAACAAAACCTTATAACAAAGTTACCATTGAAAGGAGACTAATCAGACTGCTTCTAATGTTGTTCCATAATTTGCTAATTTCAAGTTTACTAGTGATCTAGGAATCTATGCAGTGGTGGGATTCAAAACTTTTTACTACCGGTTCTGTGGGCATGGCTTGGTGGGCGTGGCTATGCAGTCGGCCAATCAGAGGTGGTATTTGCCAC
>JANHJO010003231.1:91974-106247 GCA_032468235.1 Pseudoxyrhopus heterurus
CCTCTGACTCTAACTCCAAGTCTCCCTCCGAGTCAGAATCGGCTGCCAGATCAGCAGCACGCTGCCGAGCCACAACACTAGCATATGAACAAAGTACATCCTTTGTAAAAAAAAAAAAAAAAAAAAAAAAGCTCATATGGCCATTTAATTTTCCTCCTCTGTACTATTGGAATTGTTTCCTTGCTTCTGTAACTGTTTTTTCACATCCCAAACTATAACATTTCCCCAGTGACTTAAGAAAGAAACCCTACTACTTGCTTCATTGCTTTCAGCAATTTAGAAAACAAGTTACCCTTGAATTTGTCCAAAATTTGAAAAAATGAAATGCTTTCTCAGACATACCCTAAAGATAACCTCTTTGAGCTCTTTATCACTCAGCTTTGGCTGATTGTTCAGGCCATCCGGGTGATGGATTCCTGATTCGTGATGCGTTAGAGAATCTTTTATGCTATTAAATTTCTCTCTCTTTGACAGCTGCTAAAGGGGTGACATGGCTCCCTGTAAAAGGAAATATACTGAAGAGTGGATAATAGCATTGTGCCATATAAGAGTGCCTTCAATCCACTGAAAATAATTTTCTTAGCAATACCAATATTTTTATCTACTGTAGTCCATTTGAGAAAATTCAAAAACTAGATCTTCAATCACAAATCACAGCTAAAAATGCATAGTTTGAGCTAACCAACACAATCTTTCTAGTCAGGCATAACAGAGGAATACTTTCTAGCTCTTTTATTTTCCAAACAAAATTCTGAGACTGTGTACATGTGTATTTATGATAAACCACAAAGCCATAGCTCTCTTTCTGTTCTTCTGGAGGCCATTTTTGACAAGTTTCCAAACATTACAATATTATAGACAACTATGTATCCCCACCCAGGCAAAACAAAACTCAGGCACCAAGTACTTTTAACAAACCTGAAGTGTTGAGTAATAACTGAAACAAAACCAGCCCCATGATGCTTCTGGAAAATGCATGAACCAAGCTGTACTAAAGTAGGAGCTGATGGTAGACTGGTAAGTCCCTTTCACAAGATTTGAAGTGGCTGAAAAAGCTTCATGTTATTCACAATAGGGGGGTATATTCATGCTTTGGGATGCTACAAAAAGCACTTCCAGACCCAGTTAACCTACATAAGCATGTTGATTACACATCTGGCAAAGATAGCACCTGGTTGAGAAAGGAAGTCAACTCTGTCTACTGAATAACTGAGTTTTTGACACATTTGTCCACCTGTGCTTCATTAGGTATACTTTATGATGTAGCCAAAACTAACCTTCACACACCCCAAGTCCCAACTTCCATTGTCCTTTAAGGAAACCAAATTCTTTTTAAATCACTCTCATTTGCTTCTTAATACTACTTTTGACATAGAGACATCTATGTCAAAAATACATTTTTTTTCCATAATATGTTCACACACTTCCTAGACGATCCTGCTATTCTTTGCAGTAAGCCATGTTATTCAAAATATATCAGAACCGTAAACAAACTAAGTTGGAAGCAGGAGATAAGGAAGGAAAGGAATTATTACTAAAAGTTGTTTTACAGGTAGTCCTTGACTTACAGACACCGTTGACCCCGGAATTTTGGTCATAAGTTGTTGCACTCATAAGTTGATTAACCATGTGATCTGACTCAATTTTATGACCATTTTTAAATGGTTGTTAAGTGAGTCATCAGTCATTAAGGAATCACATGGTTTAAATCTGAATACAGCATATCCAATGGGTTGGGGTTTTTTGCTGTAAAATGGCAAAAAAGTCACAAAACACAATCATGTGCCTGCAAGACATTGCGACCAGCCGTAAATGCCATTAGTCCTTTTTTTAATTGATTACAACTGGAATTTTTACTCTCCAGAGGATAAGCAAATTTATTCCCTGTGACAAACTACAGAAGTGAAGCTGAAGAAGCAGGCTGAGATTTTGAAGCTTGGTGCTAGAGATGAATCAAGAATGCTGTGGTCAGCCAATATAACGAATGGATCTTCCAAGAAATCAATCTAGACTTCTCATTCAAGGCTCAAATGATCCTTCTTCGACACATTGTGCAAAGACCCAGCTCTCTTGGAAAGATTCTGATGCTAGAAAGATGGGGGGGAGGAAAAGAAGAGGACAGCCAGCAACAAGTTGGGTGGACTTATTTACAGTGGCGATAGTCCCACTGTTGAAAGACCAGGTTAGGAGGACAAAGGTAGGGAGAGATAGTCATGGAGAAAAAGCTATTGGTTGCTAAGAACTGACACCAACCTGGAGGCATATAATCAACCCTTCATCCCCAAAAACGATAGCAGAAAACTGAGCCATCTACTGTTGCTTACCAGAGTCATTAATGCAGTAATTCATATACAGTACTAATTATTTTCAGAGTTTTGGTTTTCAAATTTTCATTTATTTTTATTTTTTGACATTTTGATTGTATGTATCAGTGAATTCAGCAATATTCACTTTATGCCTTTGCTAACAGCTGGCAAGTTTGCATCAATTGACTGCTATTTAGATATGATCACAGCATTTGTATAATGCATAGAGTCCAACCTAAACCTTTTTCTTTTGTGGTCTTAAACATATTTTGCTTTGCTCATCCATTTTTGAGGAAAAATGTCTGTGGAACAAACATCTATTAATAGCAGCAGCATGTTAGTACTTTCCTTTTTTGAAATCCCTCTGCTCAACTTACTGAATATTTGTCTTGGCATATTGATTCTTTGGCCACTTCATGAGAAAGAAGGACTCCCTGGAGAAGAGCCTAATGCTGGGAGCGATTGAGGGCAAAAGAAGGGGACAACAGAGAATGAGGTGGCTGGATGGAGTAACTGAAGCAGTCGGCGCAAGCTTAAATGGACTCCGGGGGATGGTAGAGTACAGAAAGGCGTGGAGGAACGTTGTCCATGGGGTCGCGATGGGTTGGGCATGACTTTGCAACAACAACCTGTGTGAATCTAAATCCAATTGTTTGTCAATCAAGACAAAATCTATGAATTGGTTGAATCCATAGGCACACCTTCAGATCACAGCAGACCCATAAAAAAGTTTCATTTTTTGACAAAATCATGAATGAGAAGCAGAAGCAAAAACACCATTGAATTTTATGTTCACAACTGGGATTGATTTTACCTTTTATAATTTTTTCTGAATAAATTAAATTTAATTGTTCAATTTGTTCACCTGCATTATCGTACATGATTATCGTACATGATTCAACTTCTTGTTCAAAAATTAGACTTCTTCGTCTTCAAATGTAATATTTTTGTAGGAAATAGGAACATAGACATTTAACTGACAGGCAAGGAACAACAGTATCATGATAAGTCCGAGGTGCTGCATTGTTTCAAGTATGCAGATGAAGTTGAGAAAGAAATATGTCAAACAAGGTGTTCAACTTGAAAAACCTAACACAATGACTGATGCAAAATGTCTTTGGAATTCTAAAAATATGTCAACATGGTTTATGTAATGAAGATCAAGGAATATTTTAACACCATTCACAGCAAAGTTCAATGAATTCAAACAAAAGAAGCAAATCCTCCCATTACAATGTTCCTGAAAAGACAACTTCCACATTAACATCTAAACCTCCTCATTCCCCCCATAAAACAGAAATCTCAGCATCAGCCAACCATTTCTTGTCAACTCACTGAGACTCCATTACTGGGATGGCTACGAGCAGATATTGTAGACATGTAAAGTACTTTAGAAAAAAATAGCACCAGTATACCTGAAACACTGAGGTAGAGGGAGGGAGGGAGAGCAGATTCAGAGTTGATAGGAATGACATCATAAAGATGAAAGGCAACGGAACAGACTTCTTCCACAGTAGTGCTATTTAAGTTTCAAAGTAAATTTGAACGAGATTTAAGAGCTAATGGCAGTAAAACTGTCCTAACTGTATTTGTACCTTCCATGAAGTGCCATAAAAGATTAAATTGTAGCCATTTGTTTTTGCAACTGCAACATCAACCAGCCTTTTGTAACTCTTACATGTAGACTATTGGGATTATAGAAAGGCACATCAAAATTAGCACCTTATTTTGCTCAGAGGTAACTGAGTTTCATTCTGAAACCAGAAAAGAGCCATAAAAACATCTCAAGATGTTCGTTAATGTTGCACTAGAAAAATCACTTGATTAAAACTTTTATATGTCTCAAAGTTTGTTTATGGGAGACTGCCTATAAATTCCTTGAAGACAAAATTTTGCCTTCCATTAGATTGGAAGCTAAAGCAGTTAAATATTACTTCTCCTGAAAAAGGAGGACATTAGAGTAGAAGAAGACGTAAGTTGTATGAAAAATTAGATCTGTAAAAATGCAAAAATATTAAGAGAAATCATGCAGAAGTAGTTCTTGTGTCCATTTCAAAAGTAACATAAAAAGTACCAATTCCATTAGAATATCCAAGTATTTCCAGTTTTTCCATATAACAATTGA
The DNA here is from genome assembly GCA_032468235.1 of Pseudoxyrhopus heterurus. Taxonomy (NCBI): domain Eukaryota; kingdom Metazoa; phylum Chordata; class Lepidosauria; order Squamata; genus Pseudoxyrhopus; species Pseudoxyrhopus heterurus. The sequence continues at coordinate 96,406 of JANHJO010003231.1, forward strand.
CAAATTGCTTAAAGGTGTAACATGAATGTTTGTTTTCCTCCCTTTTCCTAAATATATAATGAACTATTGGCCATTTATAAGCAGAATTATCATCGTATTTTAACATGCAACATTGTTCTCATTTCTGTATGATTAAATAGACTATTTACACACAGTTCATATATAATCTCTTTCTCTCTGTATGCACATGCATTGGTCTTAGCGTAGGCATCAAAGGCCACATATGAGTTCTCTGGGTCAATTTTCTTCAAGCGATTCCAGTTTGAATTATTGTTAAGCTTTGGATAGGTTGTACTCTCCTCAGTTCTTCCGAATATCAGCATAGACCACAGACTCTGATTTGTTGATTTTGTCACTGTAATGCCCTCCAGAGTGATCTAACTGTGCATAAATTACTGGTCCCTAAAAACAGAAAAAATAAACATGGTATAAAGGTTTGATTATTTTATCAGTAGCTACTGAAAACTCAGAATCACATGCAGATGAAAACAAGGGATTTCATTTCCTCTTTTTGAAATCCAGTCTTAGAAAGCATACCAATTATGTGGATTATTCCTGTAACCATCGATCTGTTGACCTAAATATAAAATTCATAACAAATGGCTTATAGTTCTCTGTCTTTCATGCTTTGGGGAGATAAGATCATTTGTAGTTTATGTGGCAACATAATCAAACACAGTGGAGAGAATGAACTCAAATACATCAAATAATCATAGCCCTGCTAAGTCAGCTCATTCACAAGATTCCACTTTTCCACACACTTACCATCGCAGATTATATTTATTTTTGTAGGTGGCATTTATAATTCAAGAAAAGGAAGCATATGGAATACCAACAAGAAAGAAGCAAGTAGCTGAAGAATAATTCCTAGGCATTTACATTTTACAACTCTGAATCTTTCTCGACAATATTCGGAGAACAAAATTATATTAACTTTGTCCCATATCTTTCAGAATAAGTCTCTTCAAACCTTTTAAGTGATAAGGTGTAGCTTCATCACAAGTATTAGAGTTATTGAATAGGACTTAACATTCTAGTTCTTTAGGACATAGGTCAAAGAGTTTTGTTTAATGGTTGGCAGGGCATATAAGGAAGCATTTTATAAGGAGAAAAATAATTGGAAAGAATGAATATGGTATATGTTAACTGCAAACAAGTGTGTGTGTGTGGGGGAAACAAGATTTTATTTTTCCCAAAATGCCAACTGCCATCTTAAAAAGAATTGTTTCTTTTATGTGCAAGTTTTCTTATTTAACATGCTTTTCTTTCTACCTACTACAAATACAGTAGGGGATTCATGTAACTATTTTCTAGCAAGAAGAATTGATCAGGGGAACATCATGGTCTCCTGCAGGAATTTCCAACTGTAATCAGTTATACAAATAATATTTGAATTTTATTTGAATCAATTATTTGAATTTATGTCAATCCTTGGAAAAGGCAATCACATTTCAATCACTTTATAATATTCATTAATCTTAATTTAGGTAACTAGTAAATATTGCCAGGTAAATCTCAAGAGAAAAGCATAAGTATGGAGAAGTATGCCAGGATAATTGTATTTCAGGAAAAAAAGGAAGCATATACATGTTGCCTGAAAAGTTTCAAGTAGAAAGCTATATTGGTCAGATATATTTGCTTCTCAGCAGAAATTATGGGAAAAAGATTTTAGTATTTAGGAAGCACTGTCTGGAGTGCTAAGTAACCGAGCTATTGTCTTCTAATTTATCCATTATACATATGGGAACCCAGATAACCAATCAAGTCCGTATTAGACCTAGAAAGCAGAGGTTAATTATCACATTCAAAATGATCAAGCATTCTACAAATGAACAACGGAAAAGGAGAATGAGTTCTATATACCAGTTGAACATGCACAATTGTGAGAAATTATGATTCAGATGAATTTATTGATAAGGACAAGAGGGTAAACCTGATGAGTTTAGCTGAAGATGGAATGAATCTACAAAGGCTGTTTTCAGACACGCCGTCTGAAATCCAACCTGGGCAACAAGTTTCTGCTTTCAGAACAAGCAATGGTAATCAACTTTAAAACTAAATATTTAGGAAGTAAATAGGATACCAGGAGATGGTGGATAGGTAATGCACAAGCTGTTACTTTGAAGGTACAGTATTAAGCTGGTAAAGTTTTTTTTTTTAAATTTCCCCGTCTTCAATATATAAATTTATTTTAAACTGTTCCTTATTCCAACAGCAGCAATACAAATTCCTACAGAAAGTTACATTCTAGTGCCCACGAAAATGATTGCCTGAAAATAAAGTATTATAAAATAACTATATCCCAATTCAAATTTGATGTGTTTTAATTCATTGCCAGAACTTCTGGTACCATTTTAAGTATAGAAAAAAGATAGACCCCAAGGGATAAATGCTATATATTCCAATATATGTTTAAGGGCTCCAAAAGGAAGCACTTCTGATTCTAAATTTCTGAAACAAATCAACAGTACCCTGGTACACTAACTGGGCACTAGAGTCTGTGCTGATATTAAGAAAAATAGTTATTTCTATTTCTTTTGGTTTAATTCATTACAGCTTCTTTTATGTCTCTATTAAAGGAACATAAAAATAGTTTGTAGAATCGGGATTCCATGTGGGCTGCAGAAATCCAGTGAACATCAACTTGGCAACAATTTAATAAATCATTAAGTGTAGGTTGCCATACAGCATGGGTGTCAAACTCGCTGCATCACATTGCCGTCATGTGACGTATCATGACTTTTTTCTCTTTGCAGAGCTGGGGTGGGCATGGCCTGTATGTGACGCATCTGGTCTGCAGGCCGCCAGTTTGACACCCCCGCCATACAGGGTCTGTCCGAGTAGATATGACAACTCTACTGTAACAAGCCTGGCTGAATGCATTTTTGTATTTATACAATGTTCTCAGATATGAGATGTGTTCAAATGCAAGCCAGCACTGGGAAATAGACACAAAGCAACACACAGATTGTGAACTATGTTGAAACAATATCTAATAGGGGGTCAAACCTCTATTTTTAATTGAATTCCATAACACAAATGTAATCACTTTATCATAATCTTTCTCTAAATTGACAAATGCACAATATAGTGCATTGTAGTAGTGGCATAACTACTAATTACTTGTTTCATGTATTAGTGGTACACTACTACATAAGTACAACCTACTTTTACTTCTACCAATTCACTACTGTGGTACTGTAGGTAAAAGATAAAGATTTGCCCTGTCCAGTCGTGTCTTACTCTAGGGGGTGGTGCTCATCTGTTTCTTAGCTGAGAGTCAACGTTGTCCAAAGATATTTCAGTGGTCATGTGGCCAGCATGACTATATGCCAAAGACATACAGAATGCTGTTACCTTCCCACCGAAGTGGTACCTATTTATCTACTCACATTTGCATGCTTTCAAACTGCTAAGTTGGCAGAAGCTGGGGCAAATAATGGGAGTTCACCTCATCACACAGTGCTTAGGTCTCAAATTGCTAAACTTCTGGTAGACAAGCCCAGTGTCTTAACTGCTAGGCCCCTGTGCCTCCTTTCCGTTTAAGGAGTTCATAATCCAGGTTTTTATTTAAGTACTCACTCATCTGGTATTCCTAACTGACAAGGAACTCCATGTTGGTAAATGGTTGGCACTACTCCTTTGGAACTCAGCATACAAACACTACCATTTGTTTCCTTCCCCTACTATACTCTATCAATTAATAAAGAAAATCTTGCCAGGTAATTTCTGGACTTCATAAATGTTTTGTGCTCTTTTTGATTAGATTTTATTCCTTACTTAAGGATCTCAAATCACACCATAAAGTCTAAGACTTTCTACTAAGATAGATAACTTTGAACAGATTTGAAAAAGTAAAATCTTTTCTGATCAATACAATTTCTATTATTTCTTTCCATCCAACAAAAATGATTCACTGTAGAAAAAAAAAAAGAGACCTGTTATTTATTTCCCCATTTCAAGTCAGTCTTACTATCTTATTGCTATACCTGATTCCAAAGTCTCTAGGTCTGTTTCCATGTTATACTTAAGCAGTATTTAGTGTTGGCCCAACACTAATGGCAAAGAATAAGAAGAAGAATGCCTACAATACTAAAACATTAAATAATCTCAAAGGCATATAATTACAGCCGAAAGAAATTGAGACACTACTGTGGAACAGCTATTTACTCAATCCTCTAGATTTTTATAAATCAAATCTCTAGGACTACTGAAGGTAGACTACCTTTAGTAATTTATCTCACTACAGAAACTCATCATTTATTAAGATTAATAGCCCTCCAATAGTTTAGCATTGCCAAAGACAGCAAGTACTGTATATCACAAAAATAATAGCCAAAAGGTAGCTTCATTTCTCACCATAGGTTCCATTACAGCAGGAATTTTTCCAGATATTTTCCCATGTATGTGTTTCAGTGATGAATTGTCCCTTCCTCCCCTTAACAAAAATACCACCTTTGCAGTCACTAGGTAATCTCCGAGTCAGAGTATGATACCATTTACCTGATGAGATCGGATGGGCCCGCTGTTTACCAAAACCTCTGTGTCGGAGGGGGACTTCCGTGGAGCCTGCTTAACTGGAGACATCAAGCTCTCAGAGGTACTGCAGCTGATGAGGTGGCAAGCAGATTTTGCAGAATAACATTCAAGAAGCAAATCCAAGACAAAACAAAACAAAAACAAAGGCAAGTGATGGCAAGATGAGGTGGCAGTAGGCCAAATAGAGTGACCTCAGTGAATTACAGACAACACATACATCCTTGCTTTATACTTGCTGAAGTCAGTCATGACTATATTTTCTCCCTTCACATACAAAGAAGAAAGTCCTTCTGCTCCAGTTAGGTAAAGAAACTCATAACCACATAAAGGTTAAACCCCCTATCTTCGTGTAATGTAATTTAATTTAGAGTTTATTAGATTTAAAAGCCACCCACCAACTCCATTATGACTCTGTGTGGTATAAAATACCGTATATCACATTTAAACCAAACAATCCACACGATTAAAAATACAAAGGGACCTACTGGAGAAAACCAGCATCATCTCACAAATTAAAATAACCAACAAGGGTCCTACTGCTCATTCTAGCCCTGGTCCTGGGAAAAGAGCTAGATTGTAAGAGCTCATCTAAATAATATCAGGGTAAAGAAAGAAGGGATTTCATCTCTGGAGGGAAGGTGCTACCTCTGGATAGACAATTTCCAGCATCTCCTGAATTGACCAAGCTTAAAAAATGGAATCCAGACCTGCCAACTCTACCAGATAATATAGGGTTGACAATACTATATTATCTGGAAGTGGCTTTTCTATATAAAATTTGCTGCTAGGAGAAATACCTAGCTTGATTCTAAAAATAGGAATGTATATTCCATTAACCCTTTTCCAAAATATCAGCTTTTCATAAGATCTCCAAATACTTTGGTCAATAGTTGCTGATGGGAACCATACCCAAAATATCTGTAGTTATCATATTGGGGAAATCTAATCTAAATTGGTTTTCTTCCTACATAGCAAACACAGTGATGCTTAAAAACTTGTGAACCCTTTGAATTTTCAATATTTCTGCATCAATATGACCTAAAACATTATTTTTCCCCATATATGGCCTAAAACTAGTTAAAGAGAACCCAATTAAGCAAATAGATCAAAATTATGTCTTATTTGTTCTTTTTTTCATTGAGGAAAATAATTCCAAGCTACTTATTTTATGGAAAAGGTATATGAATCTTTCAGTAACCGGTGTGTCCCCCTTGGAAGGCAATAATTGCAAAAGGTTTCTTGTAACTTTTAAGCAGTCTTGCACATCAGTTTGGAGGAATTTTAGTCCATTCCTCTCTATATAGAAATTCTTACATAAGCAATTTTCCATTGTTTCATTTCCAATTATGTAACTTCTCATCCTTGCATCAGCTGCCCGCTTTAGGTTCTTCCTCAACATTTCTGTAAAATTAAGGTCAAAACTTTGACCTGGTCATTCTAAACATTAACTTTGTCATGTTTAAACATTCTTTGGTGGTATCACTGTGCATTTGGGTTGTGGTCTTGCTGCCTGATCCACTTTCTCTGGAACTACAGTTCACACATACCCTGACCTTTTCCTATAGAATTTGCTGGTACAATTCAAAATTCATAATTCCATCAATGATGGCAAGCTGTCCTAGTTTAGAAGCAGCAAAACAGGTTCAAACCATGATGCTGCTGCTACCATGTTTCCCAAATGAGATAAGGTTGTTTTGCTAGATTGCAGCATTTGCCTTCATTCAAGCCAAAACATTCTATTTTGGTCTCATCCATCCAGAGAACATTCTTGCAGTAGCCGTCTGGCTTATTCACGTGGTCTTTTGCAAACTGTAGATGAACAGCAATGTTCTTTTGGGGAAGTACTGACTTTATTATTTATTTATAAAATTTATTTACCGCCCATCTTGTATCCAATAACTCTGCATTGCTTCGTGCAATCTTGCCATTGTTCAATAATCTGCTGACAGTGGTCTCACAAACACTGACATTTGCTAATTTAAGAAAGGCCTTAAGTTCCTTATTACTGTATATTACCCTGGACTTCTTTAAGCCCCCTCAGAGCATTACACACTTTGCTCTTGGTGTAATCTTGATTTGTTGACTATTCCTGGGGAGGTTAACAGTGGTGTTCAACTGTTTCCATTTGCACACAATCTGCCTGACAGTGGACTGATGGAATCAAAACTCTTTGAAAACAGATTTGTAACCTTTTCCAGTTTGGTGAACATCAACAACTGTTTTGTTGGAAGTCCTCAGAAACCTGCTTGTTCAAGCAAAGGCACACTTCTATATGCCTGTTAGGAAGATCAGATTTTGATTATGTTATCCAGAATTCTATTCGTTAAATAAGGACAGGTCCTTACACATGTACATCTGATTATCATCTCATTCATAGAAATATCTAACTCTACTTTTCCCTTAAAATGAACAGATAAACCTAGAAGTTCAGCAACTTTTGCTACATACAAACATGTAGCTTTGGGTCATTTTCCTCAATGAATAAATGAACAAGTATGTTTTTGACTCATTTGTTTAATTAAGTTCTCTTTATTTAGTTTTAGGAACTTGTGTGGAAAACAAATCATGTTTTAGGTCATATTGAGGCCAAATATTGAAAATTTTAAAAGGTTAAAAAAATTAAGCATTACTTAAAAGCATATAGCAATAATAGCAATATGCAAGTGATGATGAAAAGATGACAATGCTATTAAGCAGAAAGCAGCCCTCCACTAATCAATTCTGTTATCGAACATAAATACTGAACGTTCAAAAGGCAGATGTGAGATATGAAACAATACACAGAAACACAATACTGAGAAAACATGCTTAAGAGCTAGTAAATAGGCTTCATTCATATTGAGACTAAACCCCAGCACATAACGATCCAAGGACAAATAGGCATCTGGAATCTATTCTAACAGAATGTGCAACTCTGCACTGAACCAGTTAATAATACTGAATTCACAGTTTGTGCATAAAATATTTTCAGGTGCATTTTTTTTTACTGACAGCAATCTTTTTTTTTTTTCTCATAGTGTATAAAGTCCAAATATTCAATTCATGCATGCATCTGAATTAGCTGCTTCTGAAGGTACATAGCCTTGTTGCCAAAACTGAAGAAATGAGACAACAAAATGCAAACAATAAATGAGATATGCTGCCCCTTCACCAACAGTCCATAAAACAGAAATTCAGCATAAGTGTTGGAAGTATGTTAGCAGGATAGTAAGAAAGGGAGGCAGAAACGTATATACATATGGACATGAAGTACCAAAGAACTACTGGCATGATTAGTTACCATGATATATAGTGGGACTGGAAGAGATGACCCAGCCCTGTTACATTCCCAGTCTTGCATCTATATCAGGATCCCTGTAAGGAAAGGAAGATAAAAAGCAGGATCCAATCCCAGCACACCAAAGCAGTAATAGGGGAAAAAAATCAAAGAAAAAAATAGACATTGTGATACTGCCATGCAAGAGTTACCACCACCTGTCTCAATCAGTTACAGCTCTAGTGTTAGTTTATTTAGAAATTAAATATTGTATATTATATATACACATAAATGTGTGTGCGTGCACACACACACATTCTTATTTGTAATTACTTGAATAGACATCCCACCACTTAGTAACCATCAGAAACACAGTATAGTCAATGAAATCAATGTTAATGTTCGTTGCTTGGAGACAACAACAAAAGAACAATAATTTTATACAAAGAATAGTCCCAAACCTTCAGAAATAATACACTTGATGAAAAAATTATTATTCATATTAAGACGTGGCATCCTGGGTGCAGATCAGTATTCAAGGGTTATGGAAACAGTACATGCACGAGGGAAATTAAGCTTTCCACGCTGAGCCAGAGCTTATGCAGCCAATTCACTGCACTCATTCAACCTTACCACTGACATCTACTGCAGCACTTTCTAAATTCTGCAGCTGAAAAGAAGGTTACAAAAAAGATGCCAATTACGTACACCCAGTACAAATGGACTTTTTAAGTACTGTATGAATAATATTTACTGGCTCTACAAAAGCAGGAAGTCAGGCCATGCAATGATTGATCCTGAAAGAATTGTTATGTGCAATTTTCTATGCACAGGGCTGCATTTCTGTTGGAATTAAGTGATAAAGCAAAGTAAATGTCACCACCAGTTCAAAGGAGCCCATCAACCAATTGTTCATGGCATATAATCCACCTTGAAGATATTGTCTAATAGAAGTTCCTTAAAGCCAAATTACAGGAGGCATCATGAGCGCAACAGGAACAAAAAGAAGACATGCATATGATAAAGCCAGTGAAAATAGCAGAAGGGCAGTTTTCCCAAAGCCAAGATTGGAAAGCTATGGAAAGCGGACTGTTGTAAAAGGAATTGGCAGCCATACCCCAAAATTTTAGGGGGGAAAAAAGTTGTGCCATCCAGAACGTAATCTGGTAGTGACACAGCTTCCTTTATTCTGAGAGCTGCAAAGGGACAGTTTTAGGCTACTTTCCAAGGATACTAAACTTAATCGACTTATAAAGAGGAGCAACATACGAATATATGTACACCATGAAGTTGATAATTTATAAGCCCAGAAGAATGGGTTTTTTAGCTGTCCCAGTAATTTAATCCAAAATACAAATGCACAAATTCATGTTTCAAACTGTTCATATTCCCTCCCCTCCACCCGCTAAAGAATATCTAAAGAAACAAGTATAGTACCTTACCCAGAATAATGCTTTTTGGAATTCTTCTTTCTGATCATAACACACACAATAAGCATGATGACGAAAACTAAAACTAGAATGCCAACACCGGTTACCCCTAACACAAGGGTAAGAGGAAATGCAGACAAGTTACCTGAGGAGGAAAAAAAATACTTTCATTTCAGTTATTATTATGCCTCGTTAAAACTGATCACACATTATTCCATTTCAATTTTTAATTCAGTTGTGGATGCATCTATATTATCAGTATGCTTTTTAAATACCGGTACCTTTTACTTATTAAACATGAAGTGAAAACCATTGATACATTAGATAGGATGTCCTACTTTTATATTAAAAAAAAAACACAACAACAGCCAACTCAGATTCAGTTTGTAATCACCTAATACTTTTCACAAGCAATATTACCATATATTCCCAACTGTATTCTTGTGCATTTGATTTGTTTTTTAAAGAACTTTATATTTGTCTCTTTTCATATTTAATTCTCTCAGCATATTTATGTCACCAGTGGTGGGATTCAAATTTTTTTACTACCGGTTCTGTGGGCGTGGCTTGGTGGGCGTGGCTTGGTAGACATGGCTTGGTAGACGTGGCAGAGGAAG